>CM054060.1:371399147-371637573 GCA_028641055.1 Alopecurus myosuroides
TCCTCCATCGATCGCCCCTCCATCCATTTGTCCTTCCAGAAGAGGGCTGATGCCCCATCCCCCAGCACCATCTCCGAGGATATGTCAAAGATCTGGCGTTCCACCCTAGAAAACTGCATATCCAGTCCTATCCAGGGTCTCAGAGGGCCAGTGTGCATCCACCACAACCACCAAAGTTGATGCTTGTAACTCCAAGAGGGAGTATTTATGCTAGATAGTGGGTTCATGTCTCCCTTTTATCCACGCTTGAGTGAAAGAAACGTAACGGATGGGGGATGTGCTGTTGCCATTAAGGAAAAATAAAAGGGTAGCCATTCTACTGAGTCTAAATTGACATCAAGAATAAATGAACCACATGATTTGTAAAAGTTACTTTTGCAAATCAGTGAGCCTACACAAGTGTAACAAGGTAATAGACTCATCACAAAACACACAATTTCTCATAGTGAGAACAATAGAAACAATGGCTAAAAAGGAGGAATCCTATAGACATGCTTCTACTAAAGGTTTGCTATGCAAGCAAGCATAATAAGTAAAGTACTAAAATGCAAACAAGGAACCATGTTATCATAATGGGAATGAAAACATGTCCTCATGCAAGGGTACACAATTATCCACCAAACACATGTTGGCAGGAAAAATAATTCACTACAAAAACTGCTAAGGAAACTAGTACTACTTAAACATGAAGAATCAATGGATGCATTTCAATCAAGTAATTGAAATACAACCAGAGGGTTCATGTCATAAAAACAGGAGTGAAAAACATCTATACTTGCTATAACAAAAATATCCCATTTAGCAAAACAATGCTTCAATTTGCAGGGCAACTCCTACATACTAGTAGTAATAAAAAGGGCATTACTAGAGGAATCAAACAACACTCCAAAGATGGATTTTTCCTAGCAAGCCACACATGATTATAACCACTTACAAACAGAAGCATACTCATTTTCATTTAGCACTAAAAATTCCAAAGCAAAAATACTAGGCACTCATTAGTTATAGAACTATATAAAAGAAAATGCATCTAGTGTGGGGGAAATAATGTTTCCACCAAAAATGCAATGAAACCAGTGGGTGTTCCACTAGCATAACAAAGCATTAAGAGGTCACAATGCCTCTGGTCATACTTGACAAAAATTAGCAAAAACCTAAACTAGCACCTAGTGCAATAACAATATTAGCAGAAAATAATAGGGTGCTTAAATAAGCAAGGCAATGCTACTCATGCTATTATTTTCACACAAGTGAAAACTCTAGGGGTCAATTACTCATAAATTCATAATCAAAATGCTACTGGTCCTATGAATACAACCCAAAAATATGTGGCTACTCAACCACAAATGATTATGTCAAAAATTCCACACATGAGGGAATTTTTCCATAACATTCTCATAGTAATGACTAAATTACTCATGCTTCTCTACCAACTCAAATGCAAGCTAGCAGAGGTGATACTAACAAAATATAAGTACCAACATGGTACTGAATCTAATATCTCAACACAACAATTCAATCACTTGCACACCAATTAATCAATCAAAAATTCTATGCAATTATTAACTAGAGATAAAACATATGCTATTAACAAAAATCCTATTTCTTATCAACTTAAGTCCACACAATCTAACATGCTAAAATAGCTAAGTAAAACTTAGAAAACAAGTTCACACAACTTATACATGCTAGAAAACAATATTGCAACACAAAAATATAATCACACAATTAAATTTCCTAAAAATGCCAAAATGGCAGAAACAGGTGAAACAAAGATCTGTCCACCAAATTTTCTAGGATGCTCTAAAAATTAAACCCTTCTAGGTTTTGATATCCCTAAACATATAAAAGACCATCCAATTGAGTTTGCATCAAAATTCATCTTTAATTAATTTATAAAAATCACCAAAGTGCTCTCTGGTGTTTTACCAAATTGCATGCCATTTCAAAAATACTTAGAATTTGGAAGCAAGGTTAATTGCTCCTGTCAGGAAATTTCAAGGGCTTTCCGATGCAATTGGCCTCACTTCATTCTGAGTTGTGAAATAAAAATGGTGCTCATTTTGGTGTTTCTGGTACCTGTTGCCAAATCATTTTTCATTTCAAAACTATACATCCAAATGTAGATCTACAAGTTGGAGGTGGTTTAGATTTTGTTTAGGTACCACTGTGATTTTTAGTTTGGTCAAATTCAGTGTTTTGGTTGCCTTTTAAGCCCAAAAGTAAACCTACAAGTTTCTGTAAAAAAATTAAAGGAAAAAAGACTCCTATGGGCCAGATCTGGATCTGGGCCGGCCAGATCCAACTGTCACCGCGGCGGATCTACTCTAAGGGGCTGACCAGCGGGCCAGAATGCCACGGGGGCAGCCACGCGGGCAGCGCAGAGCCCCACCCTCCAGTTTGACCGCACCGCGCGCGGTCCAGGGAGGCTGGCAACACAACGACGCAGCCACGACGTCATCGCCGGCGGGAACTGCTCCGGCGAGCTCCAATCTCGCGCAAAACGGCCACCGTTCTTCGATTAACCGGCACCAAAAAGTTGCTATCGACGCGGGCTACTAACCGGGCGGAGGCTCGTTTCCTGGGAGGCCACCAGAGGACGGCGGCAACGGCGATGCGGCGGCGGCCGGAAGGGAACACGGCGCGGCGAGGTATCCGTGGTCGAGAGAGAGGGGAAAGGGTATGGGGAGGGCCGCGTGCTCACCCTAGACGCCATGGAAGGCTCGGTGAGGACGGAGGATGCGCGAGGGCGCGGGAATGGCTCGCCGGAGTCGCGTCGGGCTCGGGGAAGAAGGAGATGGCGCGGCCTCCTCGAGTCGCTTTGGCCCGATTCCTTTTGCACGGAGCATCACCACGACAAGGCGGAGCTGCTGGTACCAACGGCTAGCGGCGGCGAGCCCTCCATCGACCTAATCGACGACGAGCCCGAGCTAGGGTTTCGGGTTCTTGAGATATTTTTGAGGAGAGAGAGAGGGAAACCAAGGGGGAGAGAGAGAGGGCAGGTAGAGACCACAGAGGTGCACAAGGGGGTTTTAATCATCGAGTTTGCTTCCAATCGAAGCTATGGAAGCATGGGCAGCCATGCCCTCTACTGCTTGCTACAGGAAGAAGAAGGACACATGTGACTAGGATTACATTTTGGTCCCTAGCAATTACAACAAGGTCCCTGTGCTCTCTGAAAATGGATGTTTTCCCTAAGAAAACAAAGTTATAAATTGAAATCCTTTTGCCCAAAATTCTTATTAGAATAGATGTACAACATATGTGAAAATTGGCTCATTTGCCTAAACTTGATAATTCAAAGTTGTTCAAATTTGAATTCTTACATAAAAGGACATTGAATTTATTAACCTACTTAGGAGCTTCCAAAAATGATAATTTTTGGCACATATTCCTTATTTGATGTGTTCCTTATGTGGTAAAAAGTTCAAGTCATTTAGAGTTACTTCATAGAACAAACTTGTTCAAATTTCAAAAAGGTGCTATCAAGAAAACAGGGGTTTTTGGCAACTTAAATTATTCAAAAACTTGTGCCCTTTTGGTTTTCATCCTTATTTATGATATAGAGCATGTGGTATTTATTTCCTGGCATTTGGAAAAAGTTTGTAGAACAAACTTGTTCAAAATCCCAATTGTTGCTGTGGAGAAAAACCATGTTTTCAGGACTTTAATGGATTCAATTTTTGGTCTCCTCTTGTGTGTGTTCCTTATTTGATATAAGGAAGCAATGGTATTAATTTCAGATCATTTTAGGAAAGTTTCCAATAGTAAGTTGTTTTAGTTTTCTGTTTCTGGAAATATTGGAATTTCTATTTAATAAAGCACTTGGCTTTTCTTTAGCAATGCTTTGCCAAAATATTTATATGACTAGGGATAAGAAGTCAAAGATCTCCAATACTTTTGTTTTTAAGCTTGCAAGGTTGGACAAACATTTGATAATATTTTGGTGAAGCATTTAAGAATGCCTCCTTTTCTGATAATCTTTTAGGGAAATTTATTAAGTGTTTCCTCTTTCTTAATTTAGGTCTTGGGATAATATTCAACAAGTATGAGATTCATAAGATGTTTTTGGAAAACTCTTTGATCAATATTTACTTTAGAAAATATTGCCAAGGTCATTGGAACAATATGTTGAATATTTTTATCATTGGAACAATATGTTGAATATTTTTAGCTTACTGCTTTGCTGTCCTTTTTAAGTTTGTTTAGTTGCACTTAAACAAACACAAACAAACACAACCAAGGTTTATTAGTCAAGCAATTAGCAAAACAACTGTGTTAACATGTATTCCAAAATTGGGATGTGACACCAATTGCCACGCATTTTTCCGTCGCGTCTCGCACCTAACGCAACGTACGTATTTCGTTGGTACACCTCTAGTGCAACAAATACCCAAACGTGGCGAGTGACCAATGTGGTAACGGCGAGTGTTCCGTTGCGCTTGTTCTTTCATTGCAAAAGTCGAGTTTATTTGCCACGTCCAATTATGTGTGGCAAAAAACTATGGCAACAAACATTATACACGTGGGAACAACGATTTGCCACACACAATCAATCGTGGTAAGATGATTTTGAAATAGTAATCGCAACGGCCTTAATATTAGTAGCCATAAGCAATCGCGACAATTTCAACTATTCGTGGCGCCATTCAATTTCTACAAATTTTAGTTTCGTGGCGAGATGTAGTATTCGCAACATCCACATTTTATGTTGCTAGAAACAACTGTGACAATTACAACTTTTCGTGGCGCCATTGTATTTCGACAAATTTTATTTTCGTGGCGAGATGTACTATTCGCAACGTCCAAATTTTAGTAGCTAGAAACAACTGCGACAATTTCAACTATTCGTTGCGCCTTTCTATTTCTACAAATTTTAGTTTCGTGGCGAGAAGTATGGGAATTCTCTATTGCAACGAACATAGTTTGGTGGCGTGAATCAACTATCACAACAAAGTTAGTTCGGTGGAGAAAAAATATTGCGACGATGTCTCCCTCATGGTGGTGAGAGTCTATTTCAACAAAACACTTTGTTGTGGCGACTGAGGCTTCATGCAACACTACAATTATCGTGGTAAACTACCTATTGCCACGTTATAGAAAAAAAAATAAAAAAAGGAAACAAAAAATACGGGCAGTGAATTAAAATGTTTAAAACGGTACGTAAAATATGTTATTTACACAAAATAATAGTTCTCATAGCTATTTATAATATATACAAATGAAATTCTCGTACAACATGGATCAAATCAAGATCAATTCAAACTGAAATATCCAGTGCAACTATTTTTTTCCGTCAGAAGTTTGATTGCCGTCCTGCAATCAATTGTAAAAAAAATAGTTGTGAGTCTAGTCAGCAATAACACATGCTGAAACATAAGAACCAGCAGACTATAGTGTGTGGATGAAGCAAAAACAGTTGTGGTAACTCAACGAAGCCACAACCCATAGTGAAACATAAACTGCAACAAGTATAGGGTGGGTGCAGCAACGCTATAGTGTGGGTGAAGCAAAAAACAGAATGTACTAGTACCGAATTGTACAAGATTGTGACTTAAAAATGCTTTAAACATTCGACTATTCTGTATCGTGCTGTGCGGAGGAATTATTTTCTTAGCAGGACTGTTGGTAAGTGATGGTTGCTGGTTCGACTTCTTAAACGTCTGCAAAAACAAAGTGCACTGTTAGCAGCGCAAGTAAACAACTAAATCTTACGAGTTTGAAATTGTATGACTATCATCACCTGAGGTGTAGTCGTCTTCTGTTTTTCCATCTGTGCGGAGAGCTCTTCAAACTTTGCCTGCAACTGTGAGTTAAGCTCTCCAACCAAGTTTTTTTCAAATTCTTGTCTTGAGTTTCTCTCCAACTCCATCAAATTTTCCCTTTGATCAAGCTCTTCCATTAATCTCTTCTCAAGATTTTCTCTCTCAGCCCGCTCTACATTAATCTTCTCTTCCATGCTTGCACGTTCATCTAGTAACTTCTGTTCTAAAGTAGTGACCTTCGTGGTGAGCTGGGAGTTTACTTTTTGGGTCTCTGCCGTAGCCCGAGCTTGCTCCTCAAACAGCAACTTAGACCGCTGAGAACTAGTTTGCACCTGGGCCATGTATCCGAACCCACGAGGCTGTGATGACTTGCAATCAACGATATCTTTATATGCTTTCTGGAAAATATTGATTCTTTGTTCAGTTGATACTGGAACACCAGTTTCCTTTTATCTGTTTTCAATCTCTTTACATGTTGTGTCCTGATTACGAAAAAAACTCTCAAATCAGATGAAGAAACATCCAAGATGGAGAACAGTAAATATGTTTAGAGTAGCTTCTAAGTCAGTGAACTCACGTAAACATCCTTGGACTCTGTTGTAGTCCATGTTTCATTCTTTGTGTGGGTCAGTTTCCAGAGAGCAACACAGTCTGGCTCTTCTCCAGTTTCTGAATCCCTCTGCATGTAGTGCAACAATTAGATCCTATAAACATTAAAGCAAAGTGAACACCGACGCATGCATAGTGAGTAGGACCATACATTCTCAAAACTGAGTTGAGAGTAGGATTTTGATCCTACTCTGTGTTTTGTCTTCATCTGCGTACAGTTTTCCTTGTTCTTTTGGCTGAGTTGCTACTCATTCAATTATTAAAAAAAACTTGTCAGACAAGCCATTTCATGATAGTACAAAATTCACAAACAGGTAGTATAGAAATAACCAGGAATTTCGGATCAGTGCCAAAGTACTCGATCAGCCATTCCCACTCTTTTTTTGTAAATCTTCTGGTACAAATGCCCTTCTGGCATCATCTGTTTTGTATGCCTTGTAAGTGCTGCTTAGGTTTCCTCGCCAGCCTCTGTATCGCTCTTTTGCAAGTTTAAGAATTTTTTCGGCTGTTTCTGCTGTATCTGGCATTTCATATCTGTCCTGTAATGCGTACAACAAACAGATAGAGTTAGTTTAGTAGTAGTTCATTAATTATGGACGAAAAAAGCAGACAACACATGTGAGAAAGGTTGTACTCACCAACATATCTGCGACGATGAGTCGATGGATGTTAGGGTGAATGTCTGACCACCTCCTCACTCCAATAATTGGTAACCTTCTTTTCATTATGATTACCACGTCATCCTTGAATGAACGGTTGTTCATTCCTACTGGACCACCCAATGTTTCAGAGAAATCAACACCTAGCTTTGCAGCTCCATTGGCATGACGCTTCTTGCTGGCTTTCAAACCTTTGACTACAACTCGCTCTTTCTTCTTCTGTATGTCATCACCTACATCCCAAAACACACACACAGAAACAATTTATTTTGTAGTTGATTGTAAGAAATTAGGACACAGATGTAAAAAAAATTAGCTAGTACCGTCTTGTAGTTGTAGCTTCAGGCGATATCGGCGAGCATGGGAAGGCCAATCATCAAGGGAACACATGTCACTTTCAGACACATCAGTGTTAGGTTTAGTTCCTGTTTCAGGGTTAACATTTGTACTGAATTAGCTATCGTAGTTTTTATCCATTAAAACAAATCTTAGACAAAGCTTAAATGTCAAAAATAAATTACCACATGTATGTTTTCCCTGACTTTTTTTATATTCTAGTAAACTTCCAACCCTTGTCATGCAAACAGATCCTTTCTTTATTCCTGAAAATGTTAACAATAAATGGACAAAGCATTAGCATTGTGCAGAATTCAGAAAGCTGATTAAGAATTAATGAACTTGTGTACCATTGCCAAAGGAGAAATATGTATCTTCTGCTTCGTTTGAAGCTTGTTCCTCTTCGGTTGCATCCCTAACTGCATGTTTATCAAAATTGTGGATTAGGTAAGGAATGCATAAAATAGTTACGGGGGAAAATATTTATTAAAGTCTGTATTGAAGGGGTTGCGCGTTGGAGATTTGGCATAAAAATATAACCTGTGATAGTGATCCGTCGCTTTTTTCTGCTGGATCCAGTTGCATCATCAAGCAGAGACTCTATTGTTGTAATATCAACCGTGGCCTTCTCCTTAAACACACACAGGGAGATCTTCTTATCATTATAGTGCCTGCGTATCAATGGCTCCAAATCACTACCATGTTCTATGGGAAGAAGTTTTCCTTTGCCAGGGCCATTATTTAGCCTGCAGTACAGGTAATCATGCGCGCCACTGAAGCCAACGTTTTCAATCAAATTGATGAATTCCATATAGCAGATGTCCTCCGGTTCCATGTCTGCTTCCACAACTTTCTTGTTTTTTTACCGTCCACATAGAAAAGGCTAACTTTCCAAATGGATTCGGTCGTCTACAATTAGATAGAAGGAAAAAATGAGAACCCAAATAACCAGTGAGTTAGCAGATCTGAAATAAAAGAATAGTTACATGGCATTATTCACATAGAAAACGAGTCTCCCATCGTCAATACGATTTACCACATCACGGCAAAATAAAATCACACATGAAATTCAGATACACATATGATCGACTAGGTGTTCATACACGGATTAACGCTTCGACCAGAGGAAGAACAGAGAATAACAACCAATATCGAGACCATAGAAGAGACGGCGAGATCACGGAGATGGACGAGAAGCAGATTAGAAATGAAAAACCTGAGAGGTTTCGCGTTCCATGGAGTCTGATCGCGACGTCGACATGTGGAGAGCTGTGAACGTGACGAGGGCAACGAGATCTAATCTGCAATGGCAAAACAGGTGGCCCGATTATGCAATGGCGAAACAGGAGGGGCATCGTGCACTTATGCATAGACTTTAGCGGGAAATTTAAAGTGACTGCTTTTCTTTTTTGGTGGGAACACAAAATTTCGCTACACTTGGCGGTTTAGCGGGAGATTTTAATTTTTTTTGGTGGGACATCGTATTCGATGAAACAAAGCGCCTTGGCGAGAATATAGGCGCTAATTGAGCAGTTAAACAATGCATGCAATCGCCGGCTGCCTAGAAGGCATATTTTGCATTGAGTTTCAAGGCGTCAGGCTCTTAACTATTAAGGGAAAACTAATGGGATTTATTCCCTAGTGCTTACAACGTAGGATTGAAAACATGTGAAAGTCTCACATGAGTCATGTAATGTCAATGAACAATAATTTCATGCATCTAATTAGCTGCCGCCGCATTGTTTATTTATGCAAACTTCAAATTGCCACTGAAAATATAAACAAGACAAGTAATCTTCATTGCAGATGAAGGTTTGGGTGATCAATGCACTGAAGCACATCACTGATGGCAGTACGATAATTACATACATCCATATGTTCATGATCCGATGAGAATGTCCAGGTTGGCAGAATACGTACTACAACCAGGGCGACATCGCCCGCATCACAATCTTCACGTCCAAGTGGCGGTTACGGGTGCTCCTAAGTGTAATGAGAATAGCTTGATTTTCATATAAATGCTTGTCTTCAAGGAATTCCCGTCATGCATTCCTGCCAAACATAATGCGGCCGACCCTGTCCGTGTTGTATGGAACGGTGGTGAACTCCTCTGATGATCTGAGGCATAGCCCAGCATGGCCTAAAGACGGAATGCCAGCACTGTCCGCTATGGACTGAGGTAGTTTCTGGATTTCGAGCGTGTGGATGACATACAAAATGAAGTAGGTCATAGTAAGGCACACGTTGTAAGCATAAATTGTGTTGAAAAACAGAAATAGCACTGGCACCATACGTACCATCTCATATCTGGCCACATTTGTCCACGTCAAACGAGTCACGTATGGCACTCCAATGTACTCATCTATTGTGGGTAGAAGCTCACGGACGTGGTCCTTCTCATCGTCATCAAGATCAGCTCTCTGGGAGAAGATGATGGAAGAGTCGAATGGGTCATCCTCATCCATGGACTGCTGATCCGTGGACTCCTCATCAGTCCCGGGATCTGGGTCAGTTTCATTGCTTGTAGTATCGACGTGGTCGTACAAGTAGTGCCTGCGGCACATGTCGAACTTGAACACCTTGACGGTGAGCAAGGCGTCGCCGTCGTAACTGAAGAGGAGGAAACTGCCACGCTGCAGGAAGTAATATTGGGCGAACTGGTCCCAGCCGCGCCGGAGGAAAATGCGGCCAGCTGCATGGAACAGCACATCCATGTCCCAGTTCTTGCTACTCGGATCGTCCGCCTCACGCAGCTTAAGTTCACGTGGTTCACGCCCCTTCAGCAACTCCACAAACTTCTTAGGCGGCACCTGCAGCAATATGAAAGTTAAATAGATAGAAAAGAGTGCTTACTAAAAATAAGGTTACTGTTTGATGATGGATGAGTACTATAAAAAATGTAAACAAGTAGTACCGAGTAATCAGTTATACTAAATCTTAGTTGATCAATGAGGGTGTTTGCCACATTATTTAAAAAAGATGAACTTTCAATGGGAGCTGAAATGTACCATATCGAGTGAACATATTCACGAAGAGCAATTGAGCTACTACAACCCATCTACTAGATCTTAATTTGATTCACAAATTTAACTAGCTACAGGCTCATAGCTCAGACACTATGTCAGACTAAATAACTGAAGTGGTGGTGTGGGTCGATGAAGCGTACCAGTTTGTCCGATGTAGCGTCTTGTACGAGGGAGTAGAACTCAAAGTCTGCCAACTCCATCTTAACAGATCCCTCTGTTCATCATATAATAGAAATGCAAATCAATTTCCGGCTACATATATAATCGAGAATTAACATTTTGGTGATACAATCCACGTACTGAATGCCGCGTTGTATTGCAAGCGGCAACTGCTCAGGTCGAACATCTTTACTGTGATGACATTGCGGCCGTCGTAACTGCAGATCTTAATAAAGTCTCTCTGCAGTTTGTAGGTCCGGGAGAAACACTCCCAGCCGCGCTTGAGAAACATGCGGCCAGTGCTGTCCAACCACACATCAATGTCCCACGTGGTGCTACGCCCATGGCCGACCTCAAGAAGCTTTAGTGCACGGGGTTTACGGCCCCCCAGCAAGTCTGCGAACTTCTTAGGCAGTGACTGCAGCAGAGGATAGAGCAATCCATGAACATCAGTCTACCTATCTGACTGAAATGACAACTAAACTGAGTACAATACCTGTTTGTCCGATGAAGCATCATCTACGTAAGCGAGGAACTCGCAGTCCATCATATGCAAACCCGCCTGTTGATCGTACTTAAAAGTCTGACTTCAGTTACATTTAGCAGACGTGCCAAAACAGAAGAGGTTAAGAAACATGAAGGTTCACTAGAAATTTAGGACTAAATGCAGTCTAGCAGCATCATGGTTCAGAGACATTCATACAGGTGCAATTTAAATTTGACATGCATTCAAGAATTTCATGGAAGTACGGAACTTCAGAAAAGAAAATCTACTAGTATGTCAAGGAAATGGTGTGCCGACAATCAATTGTACTGCTTTAGGAAATTAATTGAAATAGCTACTGGTCCTAAAAAATGGCTCACATCTATTGTCCTGCTGAAGAGTAAAAATAGAAATTCCTAAAAATAGCTAGTGAACCTAAAAAGGGGTAAAGTCAACTGTACTGCTGAATAGTAAAAAGGGAAATTACTAAAAATAGGTACTGGTCCAAGATATGCCAGTGTGAGTACCAGAGGTCTTACTTTCAACATCACTACTTACCTACCTAGAAAAAGGCACACACAACAACAGCTACCAACATCAATTGGGTACCTAGAACTATCAAAATTAACATGAAGGTATAGTGCAACATCTCAATCAGATGCATGTAAGTACCATTTACTTTAGTAATAAACGTGTAACAGACAAATCAATCATGAATGCCATCGAACATAAATACGTGCTACCATCTATATCTAGCTAGCACAAGATTTGACATTTCTTTCCTGTCTAGAAAAGTATGACACTAGTTACCTTAAAGAAAATTAGTGTTTGAACTGAAATCGTTCTGCAATGCATCCACAAGAGAAGAAGTTCTAACCTGAGTGCCGCCCGCGATGGATCAGTGGTGAATCAACGCGTCGTGGGTCAATCTACAGCGCGATGAAGAGACTGGCGACGACGGCGGTCGCGAGAATGCGCCGGCCTAGAGAGGGATGCTGATCGAGGGGAGGCGAGGTCGAGAGATGGATGGCGGCGGCGGCGGCGACGGTGTCGGTGAACTGCGGAAAAAAGGGTTTCTCGGAGCAAATAATTGTAGGTACACAAAGAGGAGGAGTGCGAACTTGACGTGACAATACGAGAGGAAGATGATACTTGGGCCCACCTATAAGTCTGTTACCACAAAAGGTGGGTACATTTCCGCGGGGCAGTTGCCATTTTTATGGTTCCTATCTGAACTGCCACCGAGTCGTCTCCCCTCCCCTCCCCTGCTTTCTCCTTTGTTTCTCCACTGCCCTCTTGATCTTCGTCCTACTCCACGCCATGGAGCAGCCAGACAAATTTTGCACTACTTTTTGTAATTAATGGCTACCAGACCAATGGTGTGTTCAATTTTAGAAATTGTTGGTTAAAAAGTATTCCATTCCCAATTATTTTGGTAAACAGCCGCATTGACCGCTTGTAATAACCGCGCCGCTTCCAACCCACTCCAAGTAACTCACTCCACATGCAACAATGCACCTTGTTACCCCTAGCCATGAGTGGGAGACGCGTGATCTGGTTTATTGCCTTCGAACGCGGAAGGAACGGCCGAAAACGTGGATTTCCTTGGCCAACTTGTTGTTTCCCATGCCCAAAGTTGAAAACATGATGCATTCCAAGAACCTCACTTCATTTCAACAACATTGCACGTTTGGGATCTCAAAAAGCCGCTTCCATTCTCAAGTTGCCTATCAATCTTACGTCGTAGCCGTTTTCGGGCACTTTCGGTCGAGAATATAGTTTCCTTCCACCTAGGATGCCTGGAAAACTGTAGAGGTGAGAATGTAAGTCACACTTGTCCATGTGGGCCCACACAAAATGCTTGAACCCCATTGCAGGACTTGTATGGTGCCGCCGTTGCGCTAGGTGGCCTCGAACCACCGGACGTTAAACGGGACGATTCTCGCCGCTTCTCCAGCCTCGACACAATGGCATCCTTCCAACCCACTCCAAGTAACTCACTCCACATGCAACACTGCACCTTGTTACCCCTGGCCATGAGTGGGAGATGTGTGCTCTGGTTTATTGCCTTCGAACGCGGAAGAAATTAACGGCCGAAAACATGGATTTCCTTGGCCAACTTGTTGTTTCCCATGCCCAAAGTTGAAAACATGATGCATTCCAAGAACCTCACTTCATTTCAACAACATTGCACGTTTGGGATCTCAAAAAGCCGCTTCCATTCTCAATTTTCCTACCAATCTTATGTCGTAGCCGTTTTCGGGCACTTTCGGTCGAGAATATAGTTTCCTTCCACCTAGGATGCCTGGAAAACTGTAGAGGTGAGAATGTAAGTCACACTTGTCCATGTGGGTCGAGAATATAGTTCAATTTGGTGTTCAATTTCAGCCATTTATCTGCAAAAAATATGGAAAAACAACTATACAAAAAGAAACCCTAGATTCGCACGTGCACCTTGCGTCATAGGGAGAGAAAAAGGGAAACTCCATAAATGGACGGTTTGACGCATATCCACTTCCTTTCTTCCTCTGTCTCTGCAACAACTTTTCCTCAAAAAACGCATCCTCCCCTCCACTTCCACAACAAAACCCTCGACGGTTCCCCTGCCCTTCCCATCCGCCATGAAGAGATCGCGGGAATGCTTCGACGCCAAGAACGTTCAGGAGGTTGCGGTTGTCGTCGGCGAGCCGTCTTCTGCTGTCGTCCCAGTCGCGGCCAGCTCTGGCACTGGGGCTGCTGCTTCCGGCGAGGTCACGCCGGTGGACGCGGCGGTCCCTGATGTCTCTTCGGAGATAGATCGGAAGAAGACGATGAGCGGGGACGGTGAAGATGGCCCATCCCACGCCGCCGTCCCATCTGACCTCGAGGCAGCGTACAAGGAGATTGACGACAGCTACGACGAAGCAGCTGAACACGCCATTTGGGGGGACGTCTCCGCCGCTCCGACCGCCGCGCCGACCGTTGCGCCGACTGCCGCGCCGACGGAGGTACATCCCTCTTACAAAACTAGATCTAGTTTTAGTGAACTTGCTATGGTTAGTCTGTGATATCCAGGGTTCCTTCAATTGCCCTCGAGTTCTCGTGATTTGGGTATGAACTGAACTGAAGCATTCCTTCAATTGCACATGAATCTACTGTTCTTTCTATCTTAAACTGCCGACGAGTTTTAGTACCCAAATTTTTATTTCGAAGATATAGCGGCCTTGAATAGAAAGAAATTGGGTTTTTGATAATGCCCTTGTATTCACAGACAGTGGGAGTAGATCGATTTTGCTTTCTAAATCTATTCTTTTATTCCTCAAGTGTTCTTTACATTTTTTCAAATGCCATTTTATAGCTATAGATGTAATAATTTTAACTGCAACTTAATATGTCATGTTGTAATAATTGTATCCCAATTTATGGTGTTACAATCTTTTTTGGGTTGCAATGATCTTCACATTATTTTAACTGCAATTTCATATCTCATTTTGTACATGCCTTCAATTGCATATCAATTCATAGACAACTTCAATTCCATATCAATGTACATATCATCTCATTTTGGGTTGCAATTCGTTATTTTATACAAGGCCACTAACTTAATTCCTAAATACCAAGAAAAGAAAGCCAACTTTTAAATATCAGAAACAATTATGTGAATAAACTCTTGTGTTCTGTGCTAATTAAATATTTTGTATGTGTGGCATATTACTCTATGGTTGCATGGCACATTCACATCAATGAGCACCATTCTATGTGGTAGAATCGAAATCAATTTCTCTTTGGAAGAGATAGTGGCCTTGTATACATAGAAATTGTATTTTTGATAGTGGCCTTGTATTCAAAGAAAGAGGGAGTAGATCGATTTTGCTTTCTAATTTTATTCTTTTATTTCTCAAGTGTTATTTACATTTTCTCAAATGACATTTTATATTTCATCATGTAATAATTAGAACTGCAACTTCATATCTAATGTTGAAATAATTGTATAGTGTGTTATCATCCTAGATTCTCGTATTTAGGGTGTTACAACCTTTTTTGGGTTGCAATAATCTTCACATTATTTCAACTGCAATTTCATATCTCATTTTGTACATGCCTTCAATTGCATATCAATTCATAGACAGCTTCAATTGCGTATCAATGTACATATCATGTATCTTTGATGGAACACAGCCCAACTATTGCGCAATTCTCCCAAAAAAAAATGTACTAATGATAATCTGTACTGATCAAACTAGGTGTTTCAGAATTTAGTGATGTAGGTAATTCATGGAGTACTAGCCGATAGAGATACTCAAAAGAATATGTAACATGCATTTTTTCAGAATTCTTTTATTGCTACAAACAACATATACTACGTACCTTCGTTATTTTATATAAGGCCACAAACTTAATTCCTAAATACCAAGAAAAGAAAGCCAACTTTTAAATAACAGAAACAATTATGTGAATAAACACTTGTGTTCTGTGCTAATTAAATATTTTGTATGTGTGGCATATTACTCTATGGTTGCATGGCACATTCACATCAATGAGCACCATTCTATGTGGTAGAATCAAAATCAAATTCTCTTTGGAAGAGATAGCGGCCTTGTATACATAGAAATTGTATTTTTGATAGTGGCCTTGTATTCAAGGAAAGAGGGAGTAGATCGATTTTGATTTCTAATTTTATTCTTTTATTCCTCGAGTGTTATTTACATTTTTTCAAATGCCATTTTATATCTCATCATGTAATAATTAGAACTGCAACTTCATATCTAATGTTGAAATAATTGTATAGTATGTTATCATCCTAGATTCTCGTATTTATGGTGTTAAAACCTTTTTTTGGGTTGCAATAATCTTCACATTATTTCAACTGCAATTTCATATCTCATTTTGTAATAATTGTACACAGTACCTTTTAGGTTAATTAAACGTGCATGCCTACATGGATTGTAATTATCAGATTTGGTTATGATATACTGGGTTTAGTATAGGTTGTACATTTCATATCCATTTTAATTCTTCGGCAATAAATGATATCAAAGTTAAAAACGAATGAGGAACTTCAGTTTTCATTTAACATATTGGCTTATTGCATTTTAGGAGCCGAGAGTTGAAGAAGAGTCATTTGATGGGGGACTGGCTCTGTCAGGTGGTCATGGTTCTCCGGATGGAGGCTCTGGAGAAGACTCTGGAGAAGATGATGAAGATGTTGAAGAAGAACCTCCAAGATCACCAAATATTGATGAAAAATCAGCATGCTCAGTCCATGTCTCCAATCTGGTGATACTTCAGCTTAAGGAGCAGATGGGGTTGCACACCGACAAGGTTCTTCAAGATGTGGTAACGCCCAACGAGCGACCATCATCTTTCATGGTTTCACGTGTACTCCTTAGCAAGTTGGGTAATACCAACTGGCGAATTGTCCAGTCTCACGAGGAGGGAGACTCCGCGTATCTTTACATCAAGATGCGTAAACAGGACATGCTAAGGTGTCACGGGAAGAGGTACAAGTGGCTGGGAGAACAAGTCACCTTTCGTAATGTGAATTCTCTCCTTCCACTCAGACCTGATCCCATGGAAGCTGGCCCAGTTGTCAAGATCTTCTAAGTTGTGCCTGTGAAGACAATGTTTCTTTTGTTTAAACTATGTGTTGCTTCCCGTACTACTTCATGATGCACTATGTGAAACATTATGTCCTTTTTATGTTACCGTTAAGCAGAACTTATTAATATTGTTAAAGAGTTGTTTCTTTTTTCGAGGGTACGCAATTGGACATCTGGTTTTTATAGGAGATAGTGGTTTGAGTACATGAACTTGACACTTTGTTGATAGCAACACTTTCACTTACACCATTCCACACCGGCTAGTCCGAGAAATGCCCCACAGACGCAAAAACCAAACACAAGAGAAGGCCTTTCCTAAACAGAGATCAGAGCCGCGTCGCCACCAATGCTTGTGCCTCTTAGGAATAACAAACTCCATCTTACATCCCTACTCGACGCACCACCCAAAGGAGAAGGGCGGCAGCACTAGTTCTGCCTCGAGGAGGGACCGACTCGAACACCGCCAGCGAGGGAGAGTTGTCATTGAGTTCAAACCAGACTTCACGTAACATAATTTGCATTACTAATTAGATATAGCACTTACAATATGAACAAAAGTACCAAGATTAATCCATAGCTCAAAGCTTACTGCAAGAGCTACATACTACATACTACTCCAATAATTTTCATCAACACTTTCACATATACTCTAATTACAAAGACCAAAAGTAGCATATATACTACGCCGCAGCAAGTGATCTAGTGCCAAGTGTGGTTCGCCCTCGCCCTCCTTGATCTGCCTCCCTCTTCGGCCTTCTTGGCGTCACTCATGGGCTTGAGCACACGGTACAACTCTAGGGAGAGGATCCCATCAATTGCAGCATAGGTGATGTGTTCCATGTTTAGCTTTTTGTTGTCCCAGTGGTTGTGCCACCGATGATCCTTCTTCTTCATGTCTTTGTAGACGGGATCAATAAGTTGTACTGCCATGGTAGCCATTCCAGCTTTCTTTTGGTTGAACACATGAAAGTAGAGATCTTGGATATCCTCATAATTTTCTTTTGGAATAGAAAAGTTCCAGGTTCTCGCAAACACTTTCTTGTCATTGGTGGTGTCAACACTTGCAAATTTGACGCCGCCAAAACGAAAAAGATCAGCCAGCGTCGCAGATTGCCACGAGTAACCACTGAAGTACACAAGTAACAAGAGTTTAGAAAAGTACTACTCCCTCCGATCCAAAAAAAGGGCGTGAGAAAACTGCTACGCATGCAAATCTCGATGAGTACTAGTTACAGAAAATCTAGATGAGTATTTTGCCGAAAACAAGAGGAAAAAAGTAGTAGTAACACCAATCACAACAACCAGGAATAACCAAATAGCAATCACAAGAACATGGCGGCGGAGCAGATGAGTACTAGTTGCAGAAAACAAGAGGAAAACTGACTTTTACCTGGAGTGATGGTACACCAGGACGTGGCGGCGGAATGCAAGCTGAAGAACGGCGAAATTTTTATGGATCTCCAACTTCTGGGATGTGTACTCGAAATCCAGGCCCATGAACCATTCTTCTCCGCTATCAATCCACTGCTGGTACATTTCTACAATACGCTGCACCTCGGTAGGGTCGTTGGTGTACGTGACGTCGATGGTTTCCTCGCCATGGATGGGTACTTTGAACGTGCGGCAGAAATACTTCTGTTCATCCATTCTTGGAAGAAGAAGCGGGAGCGGATGGAAGAAGAAGAGGGTGGAGTGCAGCGGTTGGAAGAAAATGAAGTGGAGAATACGAGTAGAAGTAAAGGGGAGTATTAATATTAATTGTGGAAGGAGCATAGTCGAAGTGGTTTCCGTGTGAAATCGATAGAAATTTTTTGGGAAACACTTGTGCCGTGTGTGTACATAGACACAAGGTTGTACAAAGTAGTCACTTGTTTGTGGGCCGAAACTAATAAGCCTATTTTTAATTTACTAAACCTACACAATGGCCAGCGCGGCCCACGAATTGTCCCATCAAACCAGCTAGTCTACTGCCTGACCTAAGGCAGCGTGCATGTTATTATTCTCCTGCAGAAAACCGCCTCGTTCACACGGCTCCGTCGCCACGTGTTCTCCGCCGCCAGCCCTTCTGCACAAGTTTGACCTAGAAGTAGTCTACCGGCCGGCGCACCCTCCACTTGGATCATGAAGCCAATCAAAGACGTGCCAACTAGATCTTACGCATCATTTTTCATCTTGATCGTGATTATCACACCAGATCTGATGGTTTTTATTCGTTTTTTCTCGCAGTGTCCAGTTTGTTTTGACAAACTAGGGATGTGTGGCAGTGATGCCATGACGACTGATTATTTCGTCATAACCCTTGTAGAGGGATTTGAGGAGAAGACGGTGAGGATTCTAATCTACTCATGTACAAATTGGATTTGAATTTTTCATGATTATTCACATGTAATATACGTAGCATATCTACCGGTCCTAGTACTCATTGAGTCATGTTGTCGTGGGATAATCACGGCAGACGTTACCGGGGGTAACTGATCTTGGGGCAAGACGACACAGGCGTTTGGGAGAGGGTTTAGCTCAGAGGAAAACATGGTGCAACTCGATCTGGTAGCCGGCAATCAAAGTCGCCGAGTCTCCGATCTTGATATAATAACTCAACTCTGGGATTACACTAGATGCTCGATATCAAGCGATATTGCTAGGGTTCTTAGATCTCTGTCTAAACTAGACCTGGGGGTCGGTTTATAAAGCACCCGTACCCCCTGGCTTACCCTCCAAGGCGCACCCTGGATCCTACCCGGACACGGCGCCCAAACCCTAACTTTCCTTTGCCATAGCCCACAACCCGGGTTACTGGTCCTACAAGCTTGGGCCTTCCACAAGTTTCCTTATCCTTAGCCGGATCCTGCGCAGCGTCCTTTGGGCCGGGTTACTCCTTGGAGTTTGGCCTACCGGGTTATCATCCCCCCATCAGTAGTCCCCAGAATAGCCTGGGCTTCACGGATCCTTCCTTGAAGCGCTCGCTATTCCCTGCAAGGATATCAAACACACGAGTATGTGGAGGCCGGGTTAAGGTGCCTCAATAGATAGCTAGGCCTTACTCCATGGTGGCCATATAGTAACCCGGCTCTTCCCCAATCACCTAACTTACTTTCCCAGGTAAAACCCCAAAATGTCAAGATTCTATACTTGATAATTGACCTGATATCACGGGATGGATCTCTTTCTCCTTTTCGCTCAGATCCCCTGCTCAACATTTAAAGCGCATCTCGCCAAAACTCAAATAAATAGCCGTTTACTTCCGCAACTCCCGGCTCCCGCTCGCTGAACCGGGCTTATCTACTCGCCCTATAAATAGGCTCCTTGGGGGTAACCCGAACCCTAACGGCTCATTTCCCCCCACTCTGCTTCCTTTCTTCCTCCGCGCTCATCCTCACTGAGCGCCACCACGGAAATCCCGCGCGCATCACCGGAGCCCATTGGCCGGAGGCTGCGCTCCGCCACAGCTCGCCCCGTGCCGCCGCCAAGATCCACCGGCAAATCTCCATCCGGCCCGTCAGGAACCGCGAAAGGACACCAGGCTTGCGCCATCTGCCTCCGCAAGGCTTCACTCAGATCTCCTCCGGTAAGCCTCTTGCACCCATTAATTTTCCCTTGCAATTTTTGATTTCACCTTAGATTAGATCCAAATCGACCCGCCAATGATTTCTCGTCCATGCCGAATTAGGTTGCTAGTATTCTTTCTAGCTCGCCCAATAGACAAGTTATGGATTCCAATCCACTCTCCTACTACCTGCAATTATTAATTTCGCCACAAATCTGAAGATAGAATTCCCAATCTGGGCCCGAACCACTCAAAATTTCCGCCTTGGCCTCAATCACCCGGCTAGTCCTCCCCTTTCCAGTTCTTTTTATTCGCGCTAAGTACCCGTGCAGCCATCCATCGTCCTCAAAAGTTCCTTCAACGCTTAGACCCCCATAACTTTTGCTATAATACTTGATACCCGGACAGTTCGAACTCTACTCTGCACACTGACACCCGGATAATATCCAATTTTCATGCCTCAATATTACCTTGCCGATACTTGGCCGGCTCACAGCTTCCGTGTCTCATTCCTTTTATCCTCCTACCTTGTGCTTTGCAGGTCAACCACATGGCTCCCAAGAAGCAGGGAAAAACTCCGACTAAAGCCAAGGCCACCAACTCTATATCCGCCAACTGGGCGCGGTCTATGGTCACCAAGGCCAAGTTAGAGGAGATGGTCGAGCTGGGAGTTCTTCCTCCTCAAGAGGATATCCAGTGGAGGGTGCCGGGCAAAGAGACCCGGCCTACCCTGACGAAAGACGAGGTAATCTGTTTCGTGGAACATGTGACCCGGGGCTTCCGTCCGCCGGGTCACCCTTTTTTCCGTGATGTTCTAAGCCATTACGGCCTTCGCGTTTTTGACATCGGGCCTAATTCTATATTAAACATATCCCATTTCATCGTACTTTCCGAATCATACTTGTGCACTCCGCCAAGTCTAGCTCTTTTCGTTGAGCTTTTTCAATGCAAACCGTGCCGCGAAAGCGGTGACGGGGCGCTTCTCGCTTGCGGCGGGGTTTCTATCCAGCGCCGCAAGAATTCTCTGATGCCACCCCTCACTCTTAACTCCCATGTCAAGCACTGGCAGCTCTCATACTTTTACTGCCAATACACCTCCCCACCCGGCCAAAAGAAACTGCCGGGTTACTCGGAGGGTCTTCTTGACATCTCCGAAAAGTTTAGTGCCTTCTCCCCTGACTCGGACAGGGAGGCCATTCAACCTCTGCTAGCCAAAATCACCACTCTCACGGCCCAAGGTCTCATCGGGCTCAACCTGGTGAAGACTTGGGTCGACTTCCGGATCCAACCCAACTCCATCCGCACAAAGTTGATGTGCGAGTATTCGGGGCAATCTACAGACCCACTCCGGTACTCTGACAACATCTTCGCGTCTGGTGACACTCATAAGACTATCAAGGGTTTTCTGACGGAGAAGCTTGAGGTAATCCGGAACATATCCGGATTGGAGCCCTTTACACTCGAGAATCCATCCCCCAAGGTGAAAACCTAATTTTGACGTCTTTACCTTTGCTCTTTCCACTCGATACAGTTGATGACCCGTATACTGACACTTTTCAGGCTGATGATGATTTTTGGAAGACCAACACTTCTCCTAGTTCCGAAAGCCCAGAGGAGCAGGAAGAAGCCGTTAGTTCGGACGAAGGTGCCCTCCGGCTTTTACTTAGTTCCCTTAAGCTCATCATAACCCCTTCATTTTCAAACTATAACTTTGATGATATCCAGAACAAGAAGATGACGAAGAAGAAAACTCCGACGGCAAAGTAGAATCCGCCAGCGACGAGGAGGAACCGGAGCCGACAGTCAAAGTCGGATCAAAGAGAAAGACTCAAGAGGCCTCCTCCAAGGTTTCATATCACCTCCTCGCATTCAATTCGCATTCCTTTAATGATATACACGAGCTATCTTGACGCTGTTTCACTGGCACTACTTGAAGGAGTCGCCCATGACCAAGCGCAGGTCAACTCGAAATCACCCGGGTGATGGTGCTCTTAACCCGGGTATTTCATTGACTCCGACTCGGCGGGCGGGTATTTACCCTATCCCTTCTCGAACGAATAATTCACCTTGAACCATTCTTTTACGAAATCTTACTTGATACTTTCCAGCCTCTCCCGAGTCCAGCGACGGATTTCCTGTGGATTTCGCGGTGAATACCGGGTAAAATCCCTTTCCTGATGCTCTACCGCGATTCATCATCCTTTCCTGATTGTATACTAGCTGCTTACTCATAACATCTATAGGGCCACGGTCGTTACCAGCGACCAAGAGGATATGGAACCCGAGGGCCCGGGTAAGGGAAGCCCGACTGATAAAACTACGGCCGCGTCTAACGACGAAGAGCAAGCGTCGCCGATAAACCCGGACATACAAGAAGCCGAGTATCCGATTGCCTCCCATGCAAGCAAGAAGAACAGAGCCACAACCTTGGGTGCAGAAGAAGGAGCATCGGATTCGGACATACAAATGACCCGGGCGCCGCCTCCCACTAAGAAGAAAGCTCCTTCTCGGAATTTCCAAGGCCCCGGGTCCTCTGATACGGGTAAAGACACTTTTGATCAATTAATGAACACTCTCCTCACTATGAAGACTTCGGAGAGCAAGATCTTGGAGCGCATGGCTGCAGAGCACCAGGTAGTGACACTTGATATCTCATAGTGCATACCTAGTCCCCAAGTTCCGAGCATGACTTGCCAAAGTTATGCTTGGTACTTTATGCAATATTCAGCTTACCGTAATATCCAACTGACACTTGCGTTCCTTGCTGCTTACAGGCGCAGATAACCCAGTCTGATGAAATGTTACTTAAGACCGAACAACTTCTTCTTGCCGAGGTAAAACGAAGGGAAATCCTTGAGGATGACATGAAAACTTTGAAGAAGGATGTTTCCAAATACAAGAAGAAGTGCAATGCCGCTCAGACCGCACTGAAGAAACTATCGGACCAAGTCGCTGATACTTATCAGATCTTGCTTAGTAAGTTTTTGCTGCCGATCGGCTTCATGTCTTTGCTTTATCATATGATACTCGGGATTACTAATACGTTCTTTCTTTTTGTTTCAACTGTAGGTGCCAACCTTGCGGCCCCAGAGGAGGATGCCATTGTCAAGGCTAGAACCCTAAAGACCGTGCTCCGGACTTTCTTTGCCGGCACAAAATTTATACTGGATGCCGTAAAGTGGCCTACGGAGGTGTACCCGGGTGAAGAAAATCTCATTCAAGCCTGCTCCACTATGCCTGGCTGGATTGACATCTGGAAACGCTCGTCATGCCGGATTGGTATGACCCGGGCCTTTACCCTGGCCAAGGCTTTCTTTCCGAAGCTTGACCCGGCAAAGGTAATATCCGGGTTTCCCGAATTCAAGGCGGACGGTTCCAAATTTACACCCAAGGATTTCAAGGCCATACAATCCGCAGTGCGTCCCTCGGCTACCGCCTTGGCCGATAGTTTGGATCTAAACACGATTATGAGTGCATACGACGTTGATGGCAAAATTGTTACGGAGGAAGCACCCCCGCCCTTTGATATCTTGGAGAAGTGGGTTGCTAACTCGGCCAGGAAGAGGGAGGCAACTGCGAAGAGAGAGAGGCCGAGTTAGGATCAGGGCCGTCTGCCTCTACACCAGCTGTCCCTCCACCTGTCCGCCCTGGTGCAGTGAGTCCGGGTAAGGCTGCCGGGAAAGCTAAGCAGCAAGCCCAGGACCCAGACCCGGAAGACCGTACTTAGGAGGCCGAATAGGGCAGTACCATCATAATACCTTGTTTACGTGATGCTTTGTATTCAAACTATTATGCTTTTGATGGTGCGCCTGTGCACCCCTGATACTGATGTCGTAACTTGTAACGTACTTTTAGTCCGTGATATACTTTGCGGCTTTCCTGGCCTTTTGATAACCGTGTTGCTTGTCTATTCTTTGAACTTGTTCTCGATACCCGACTCTCTTTTTGGCTCCCTTCGTAAGACTCGGTTTTCCGAATACCAGGGGCTTTGATAAGTGGACTTTTCTTTAAGTCCCCAAGACTCGGATGGTGGGGTCTTTCGAACTTCGATAGCCAAGTAGTTTGTTTCTGTTTCGAAGCCCCCAGTCCCCATGACCCAAAGTCCGAGTCATGGGGGTGTGGCCTTTCTCAGAGAACAAATTGTTTTTTACCGAGTCACAAACCTAAAGCCATTCCGTGTAGGTACTGAAGTTATGCTTGATAGTTGTTGAGTTTCCGGCTATTAGCCTTGTACTCTGCATAAACTTGTGGTTTAGATGACCCTTTTGACTATCTTGTACTGTAAGCCGGCTTTCGCGTGGATACCATGTTGTTACATCTATACGAAAACAGGGTCAGGCAAGTCCCATTGGGCTTCATGGCTGATTGTAATCGTAAGCGAACGAATCATGCCACTTTAGTGCGAGTCACATCGAGCTTAAGTAAGAAAAGTCAAGAAAATTTGGCTCCTTTGTCCAGTTATAAGATTGCAGCCGTACTCGTTTGCGAATAATCGGCCCTTATAACTTATAGGCATCAAGGCCGGGTCTTCTGGGTTTGTGGCTGGGCTACTTGAGCAACCAGCCCCCGGGACCTATATATACTCAACGTTCTTAATGATACTGAAATATTGATGTCACATGGATACTGCTTACTTGTAATCAGGCTGTAACGAAATAGGACTTGATAACCATCTCTTTATTGATGCGAGAAAGTTTGGATCAGCAGGCCGCCTCATTAAAAACCTTCCAGTCCCCTTAGGTACCCTGGGTAGGAAAAGAGCGCGTCTGAAACATGCTGCCCGTTACATTGTTTAGTTCTTCATGGACACCGGTCCCGGACTGGCGTGACCGATGCACATTCTCCACATGTTGGATTTTTTCATGACGAGTACCGGGTTTACTAGCCAACCCGGGTGAGGTGTTTCCATGACGTGGCTGGTTGTGAGCGGTCGTGCAGCTTCTTCTTTTATGGCGGATTGCTTGGAGGAGTAATCCTCGATAAAAGCCACCATTTTAGCATCTTGTGCTACCTTGGATTTTGCTCTTTCGCCTTCAGTACTTGGCCTTTTTGATGTGGTTCTGTCCTCCGGGTCTGCTTGAGACCGGTAGTGCTTGAGTTCTTCTTTTCTACAGGCCTGCTCGGCCATTGCTGCGTCTCCTTCATCGCATTCAGCTGCTATGTCTCGATTTCCATGTATGGTAATGGTCTTCTTGGGACCCGGGATTTTTAGCTGTAGATACACATAACAGGGCCTAGCCATGAATTTGGCGTAAGCCGGCCTTCCAAATAACGCATGATAAGGGCTGCGCAATTTGACTACCTCAAAGGTAAGCCACTCAACTCGATAGTTATCCTTTGACTCCCCAAAGGCTACCTCCAATGCGATTTTTCCCTCGGGGCACGCTGAATGACCCGGCACTATCCCATGAAAAACTGTTGAGCTTTTTTGTAGCTGAGACTCCTTGAGGCCCATGCGTAGGAAGGTTTCCCAATACAGTATATTGATGCTGCTTCCACCATCCATCAAAACCTTTTTCAGCTCATACCCATTGACCTGGGGTGCGACTACTAATGCCAGGACTCCCGGGTGTTCCACTCTTTCTGGGTGATCCCTTATGCTCCATGTTACCTCCTGTTCTGACCATCTTAAGTATCTCGGGACAGCTGACGAAACTGAGTTGACCGCTTGCTTCAGCATCTTTTTGTCCTTGCTAGAGCCTCCTGTGGTATGCACATGATATTGACCCAATTGTTTGGGGTTAGCCTGGAAACCTCCTGCCCCCCCTTGGTTATTACCTTGATTTCCAGCCGCCGGGTTACCAGCTGGGGGTGGGCCGTTGCCCGGGTTTCCCCCTGGACCTGGTCCTCCTCCCCGTCCTGCACTTCCTCATTTTCCATCTTTGTAAGTCGGCGCACTGCTCCAGAGAGTGGTTAGCTGGCCTGCCGTTCCTGCTGTGCTTCGGGCATGCCATCCTGAATATGTCCCAATTGTTACCCGGCCTTGGCGGTCCTTGATAGTTTCCTCCATTGTGATTACCTCCGTTGAAATTTCCTTCTGCTCTGGGCCTCGAAGACCCGGCTTCTGTGTTGGCGACAAACTCGGAGCCTCCTTCAAACGGGCGCTTGTTCTGGCTATTTCCGTTATTACCCGGTGTTGATCCATTGCCGGTTCTTCCTTTATTATTTGTGTTTGCTTTTACCTTCTTGTCATCAACTTCCTCTTCTGTAGTATCTGTCGCAGCGTGTTTGTTGCACGCATCCATCAATTCTCCCATTGTAACTTCCGACGCATTTCGACTAGACTTCATGCGAGTTAACTTTTGCACTAAAGGTATATACTTGCATGTTTTTGCCATGGCTTGTAGTGCATCCTTGGGCTGAATATCCGTGGACGAGTGAAGTATCTCCATAACCCGGCGCACCCAACTGCGCGCCGATTCTCCCTTCTTCTGGACGCATCGCTCTAGATCATCAATAGTGAACAATTTCCTGCACGTCCCATGAAAGTGCTTGACAAACGCGGTCTTCAATTCCTCCCAGGACTTGATCGATCCTTCCGGCAAATTGGTGAACCACAAATTTGCTGCTCCTTCTGACATCATCAAGTACATGAACTTGGCTTGGAGATTCTCGGATGCGTTGCGAATCGACATTGCCATCTCATAACTACTTAGCCATGTTTCTGGATCCATAGTTGGCTCGTAATTCACTACTTTCCCTGGCTCTTTGAATTTTTCCGGGTAAGGTTCAGCTCTGATATTGTCCGAGAGGCACTTGGGTCCCGCAAGGACGGTCGAGGCCGGCCTTGCTCTAGAAACATGTGATACAGCGGGGGGTGTGGCTGGGCGCGGTGCAGCGGGAAGTCCATGCGCTGCAGACCCGGCCGCGGCCCTCCGAGCTCTGGAACTATCCACAACAGCCTGTGCTGCTGATGCTGCCTGAACGCGGGGAGGAGGCGGCATCTGCTGCTGCTCTTCCCTCCGCCGTGCTGAACTTGCTTGGATATTCCCTTGTTGTTGACTGACGTATGGCGTCCCGTGCATACCGCTTCTATGATCCGGATAATTGGCTTGCTGTGCCACCGCAGTGTGCAACAGATCGATGGCTTGCCGGGTCTTCTCTGCATGGGGTGACTCTCCCACAGGGATTTGATTTAACGCGAGTGTCGCCGCATACACATTGTCCATGGGGTTATTGTAGTGACCAGCTGGTGTGCGAAATCGTGATGGTGGCGGTGGTGGTAGATCGTTGCCGGTTGTGACTCTAGTCTGTGGGAGGGGTAACCCGGCCCGCTCGTCTGCCGGATGTGTCCCTGCTGTCGCCGGTTGGGGTGCGGTTCCCTGGTTCACCACTGGTATCGGCTGATCCTGAGGTGTGACAAATAAATTAGCCGGATTAATAACCCCGCCCGTTGCTGGTAATCTGGTTTGATGCCTTTGATGTACTCTAGATGTTTCCTCTCGGAGCCGAGTTTCCAGCGCATCCAGCTCACGCTGCCGCGTGGCCATCCCTTGCCTTTCTGCCTCTACCTGCCTTCTTTGCTGTTCCAGCGCACGACGAGCCACATCCAGATCCCTGACACGTTCCGCTGCGTTTTCCGGAGTGATAACCGTTGCAAGAACCGTGGGGTCTAGAATCAGATTATTATCGAATAAGGCCGGGTGGCGCGAGTTCGAAGGACCCGCCCCTGGTGTCCGGTTTCCCAGGAATCCGAACGTATTTGCATGCAACTCCTCATCTGCTGCACGGCTGGTTACTGATGCCGACTCTCCATCAACCCGGGCCAAAACCGGGTCTCCGTTAGCCGCGCCCTGCTGCTGGGCCAATGCCTGAGCCGCCCCGACTGATGCCGCGGTTGCGTTCCCTTGGTTGAGATTGGCCGCGGGAGCCGCATAGACTGCAACTCGGCGTACGATACCCGGTGTAAATTCATGTTGTTCTTCCTCGCCGTTCTCCTCCTCATACCGGTTTTCCAGCAGATCCAGGATAGACTCGGTATCATCTTCTCTTTCGACCCGGTCGCGCGGGGTCCATGCCGGCTCCTCCGGTTGTTCCCACTCCGCGATGGGTTCTTCTGCCGGATGTGTCGTTCCAATCGATTCTTCATCATCTGATCGGATAGGAGTGGCTTCTCCTGGCACAGAATCAGATCCAATATTGTCAGGGATCGAACTGGAAGTACATACCATACCAATGAAGACGCTGATCCGGCCGATTGTCACGACGGATCCGGATTCGAGGTGATCCGACTCTGGCCCCCAGCCGGAATCGTCCACAATCTTTTCTCCTTTGTGGTCGATGTAGATTTCGCCGACGACAAGATTCTCCATGCTCTTCCGAGCTTCTCCCGTGATGTAAACACCTTTGGACGCAGGCCCCACGGTGGGCGCCAACTGTCGTGGGATAATCACGGCAGACGTTACCGGGGGTAACTGATCTTGGGGCAAGACGACACAGGCGTTTGGGAGAGGGTTTAGCTCAGAGGAAAAGATGGTGCAACTCGATCTGGTAGCCGGCAATCAAAGTCGCCGAGTCTCCGATCTTGATATAATAACTCAACTCTGGGATTACACTAGATGCTCGATATCAAGCGATATTGCTAGGGTTCTTAGATCTCTGTCTAAACTAGACCTGGGGGTCGGTTTATAAAGCACCCGTACCCCCTGGCTTACCCTCCAAGGCGCACCCTGGATCCTACCCGGACACGGCGCCCAAACCCTAACTTTCCTTTGCCATAGCCCACAACCCGGGTTACTGGGCCTACAAGCTTGGGCCTCCACAAGTTTCCTTATCCTTAGCCGGATCCTGCGCGGCGTCCTTGGAGTTTGTCCTACCGGGTTATCATCCCCCCATCACATGTGTTAATCATTAATGTAATATTCGTAGCTGATCTAGCTAGCAAAATTTTTTGGACTGTGATCTCTATTAGTCATGGACGTGTGTTTTTTTATCAACTACCTACATGCAATTTCAATACTTGAAGGGTACCATTCTGAAACTATGAGTGCATGTTCAGTTATTTGCAGTACAGGACTATTGCTTCAATGTCCAATTATAGGAAAAAGTACAAATAGCTACTCTTGTAGGATATATCTACTTATAGTAAGTCCAATTTACTACTGGCTCATAACTTAATAAAATACATGCTCTTATTTAGGTGATCCCCTGCTACATCAGAACATATTTCCTAAAAATGCATGCTGTTTTCCCATTGGAGAACACCAGTTTTCAAGCGACACTGCAAACCAAAGAAGGTTTCTCATTCATTGTTGAGCTTAGCAGCATTAACGGGATAACCTTTTTGAATGGAAAAGATTGGAAAGAATTTATCAGGGTTTACAAACTAAAGGTTGGTACGGAGCTAGTATTCAAGACCGACACACGTCGAGGCAAAACTGAGGTCATAACTGGAAATGACCCAATCATCCATCCATGTAACTTCTTACTTAATACAAAAAGATTATGTTGTGCACATAAACATTAATATATTACTTGGTTGCGGCATGTGTACTCCACTAATTTCAGGCGTATTGCATTTTTACAGCATACTACCAGATGTCCCCTCAGAGGCGTAACATTGTTGACTCACTCTCTAGCACTGATGGGACCATGATTAACTGGAGGATGATGGAGACGGTGATCGACGCTGTTGAAAACTTGGATTACACTGTTCTATTCCACAGAGCTGGAGAGTATGAGGAAGCAGAACTGGTTGTCGGAGTGCTGCATACTCTGAATTGGACAAACAGCGAGAACTTCAATAAACACGTGGTAAATCTTTAAGAAAACATCTTCTCTTATGCGCAAAGTAATACGTGTACACTTGTTCTATTTTCCTTTCTTTTAACATGATTATTTTCCGATAGCTTTTCTCTTGACTTTAAGTCTTTGCATGCAACAGAAAATCCCAAGCCGTCTGATTCCTGCACATATGGCAAGAAATGGTACCATCACTATTGTTTGCTACCCGAGAACTGAGGTGTCATCGACATATTCAATTTCTGATCTTGATGGTCGCTTGTGCGTCAGCGGGTGGAAAGAGTTCATGGCGAAGGAAAGTCATCTCAAACAGGGTGACAAGATGCTGTTCTTGCTATACCAGTGCGCTGAAGGGGTCTACTTGTTTGCTACCCATGTCCCTGAAATTGGTTTGTAATAGGAATGCAGTGATATTGATGGTTTCTGTGTGCAACTATATGCATGCAGCCCCGTTGCTACAATATAAAAATCGTGTTAAGACTCTATATTAGATTGCCGAATTCTCACACAATTTAAATGTTATGTTCTTTTAGTTTTACTACTTTCATGATGTCATTTTGTTTTTTATGCTTAGCTTTACCATTTTTTCTTTACTTTATTGAATTTTATGACTCATATAAATGTAAACAAGGGTGCAAAACACACATGCTCAATGGAAAAAATATCCAGTGATACTAGCCCCTTGTTCTCCCATGCTTCCATTTTAAAAAATCAACTATAGATGTTTCATAAAATTCCAGAAAAAAATATTAATGTTCCCAAAGAATTTGTCTACATAATGTAGAAAAAAATCAGGTCCAAATTCGACCTACACGTTGAGAAACAAAAAGTACAAATCAGCAAAAATGCACTATATATTCACATTTGGATTTGTCTTTTTGGTTAGTCAATATTACTTTCGTATCTGGACATAAAATTATTACACATTGTAGTAACTTTTCATGTGAACACTCGTGATTTTTCCTTGATTTTTTTGAATCATCAAAACTTCATTTATTCGATACGGTACCATGGGAGCATGCAAGAAGGCTAGTATCACAGGATATTCTCCCCATTCTTTGGCGAAATAGGCTGAATCACCGCTATATTAATATAGCAACCACCCGGTACAACAATTTTGATACAACGCCGGTTGAGGCGACAACCAATAAACGCAAAATAAGAAAAGAATAGGAGACGGAAGTGGATCGACGAAACGATCACTGCGTCCACCTACAAACTACAACCACGCTGCTAGCACCGGGACATCAAATACGAATCAACACCTTCAACATGGATAGTCGCGCTTCTAGGGTTTCCCCTGGCACATCGGGGCGGCGGATGCAGGGTAGACGCGATGCCCTTCATGAAGGGAGGATGCCACCCGATGGCGACACCGCTCTAATATCGGTACTCCGACAAGGATTTCTCCCAAACACACCCTCACCACCATCCCTGACGATCCGTCGCCTAGGTGCCTCGCAACCACCGGACGAACCGACCACCAGCATGCGACACCACGGTGCAACAACATTTAACCAGGATGAGGGAATCAAATGTGGTGGGCACGGTTTATCATTGGCTTCATCATTAAGGACCAATTTATGAAAGATCAAATGTGGAGGCACCGTTCACATAATGAAATTTTGAGGAAAACCATTTATACTCTAATTTAATCGATTGCTACACGCACACCAACTGCTACACACACGAACTCGAGTCCTCTCCCTCTCCACCCCCCGATCCCCCACCTCCGCCACGACTAACCCTCTCCGCCCCCAGATCCCCCACCGCGGCCTAGCCCTATCCACGGCACCGACGGACCACCGCGACCACGGGGCCGCCTACACCGACACCCGACGGAACGCCGCCGCGACAAACGCCGCCGCAACCGCCACCGTCGTCCTCGCGCCGTCCAGCCGTCGCGCCGCAGGTAAGTTTCCCCGGCCTCCGTACCTTTCATTGTCAGGTTTAGATGTAGATTGAGTTATATGTTAGATGATTATTGTGATTTTAGATGTAGATCGACTTAGAAATTAGATTTTCATTGTTAGATTTAAGTTTATTCATCCATCAAAATTAGATGTACATTGTTAGATTTAAGTTGGTTTTTGAATCGTAAATGGTTAGATGTGTATCTGAATTCAGTGTATGGAACGCACCACCGCAGGCAATGGATGTATGTGAACAGTGTGGCTACAAGGAGTGCATGAACAAGAAATTTATCATTGTTCTATCAGAGGGGTTTGAGAACAGATTGGTATATACCTTTCGTCAATCTACTTTTTGAAAACTGACAAAAAATTTGTACTAAAAATGTGTACTTTTTTTTACAGATCATACGTTGCAGATTCAGGCGTGACTTTTTGGAGCATATTCAAGTGGCAATTTGGGACCACCCTAGAACTCTGGAGGTGAACTTGATGAGCTTGAGAGTGCCAGACCACCAGCACAAAGTTGTAGTCACACATGAGGATGGAAGAACATACTTCAGTGGTCAGCAATGGGGCCAGCTTGTGGAACGCTACGAGATGGATCCAACAGGGAGATTGACATTCTATCTCGATGAAGGTGATGTGTCCACATACTTCCTCTATGATCGACCTGACGATGTTGAAGACACCGAACATGATGTTCCCATAGCTCCCTACTGAGGATACACATGTTGTCATTATTCAGTCAGATGATGAGTAGGTATCGTGATTGTAGCTGAGAGTTCTAGCTTTATGCGAACTTTTAGATTATATGTTAATGCTGAGTACTATCTGGTTGAATCTTTGAATGTTTATGCGATTTTTTTTAATGGTTGTTATGTTATCTCATAATTGAATACCATTTGTGTGCTTCTAGTCAATAATACATACCCTTTTTATTTACCGATTTCTATAGGATAGTGATGTGGACTATGACATCAACGCCAATGATCATGTAGCAACCTGTGTCGAGTCCAGAAACACGGCAGTGGACACCTAGATAGCAGGGGCGTATGAGTTTCACGCCAGAACTGAAGAAAAACCACACCACTAACAGGGCTTTTCCAACTAGTGTTGAATATTAACACAACAATGCATTTAGAAATGAATAAATTTAATCATAAAATGAAACTAGTAAAACTTAATATAGCATTTATAATACTTAAACGTTATTGCCAAGGGAAAAACATATTGTTCACAAGCCAAATGGGCTGTGAAGACAAATTGTAGAATTAATAGGCCCATACTCCGGTTGGGCCATTGGGCGCGCGAAAGGGCTACGTATGTCCGCCCGGTCTCCTCCAAACTGCCCTGCCCCCACACGACAACACCGCCCTATCCGCCCTCAGGCGACTTCGCCGCCGCATCGGCCCTGCGCGACCGACCAATCCGCCACTATTACCTCGCCGCCATCCGAACTCGATTAGCGTAAACTATTGAACTGCCGCCAACGCTGTCCCGCCGACTTGTACTCAACAGCTGCTTCCACCGCTCGTCAGACGCAATTACAAGGTTTGTACCAATACTGATGAAATCCTTGGTTTCCATCCTGCCGGTTCGATGAAGTTAATGGCGATTGCAAGTGCTGTCAGATAGACTAGCTGCTTGTGTTCACATATGCGTGTCTGTTTTATCAGTTTCAGTTGTAAGTGTTAGTTTAATATTCATAGCGATGTCAGGAATTCAGGTACGAACTAGGTTTTATATTTTCATAGCCATGTCAGTTTCAGGTGTAAGTGTTAGTTTCAATCGAACGCTGTGTTGTGAAGTAATGTCTAATGTAATCCCCTGCAATTCTTACTGACTTGAAAGACCAGTATGCCTGTCTCTCTGATGTATGTGTTGTTTCGAAATACTTACGTGTGAACTAATGTTGCTCCTTTTTTTTACAAGACCGGCTAAACGGAGATAAAGCAAAATGTCACAAGACAAGAGCTGGATGGAGAAGGATAGAGATTCTGTGGAGTGGCAAAGTGGCATCGAGAGTTTCTTGGAATTTAGTTTTGATGGTGCTCAACCATACGCAAGAAACTTTTGCCCGTGTACGAAATGTCTGAATAATGCTCATAAAACTAAAAAGGAGATCCATATGCACTTGCTTAAGAATGGGATGGATCCGTCCTACAATAATTGGGTATTCCATGGTGAACCGGAGGAGGACAACATGGATGAAGATTCTGATGATGAAGACGCTGCAGATGGTGGTGAAGGGATATGTGAAATGCTCCAAACTCTCATAAGGGCCACAAAAGTGGGAAGTAATGCAGGAGACACGAGCGGTGATGGAATGAAACAGGAGCCAAATGCATCTGCAAAGTCGTTCTACAAACTATTGGAAGAGGGAAAAACATCGTTGTACCCAAGTTGTGAGGAGGTCACAAAGATATCTTTCATTGTGAAGCTTTACCAAATCAAGTGCGTGTCTAGGATGACCAACAGAGCATGTGACTTAATGCTGCGGATGTTCACGGAGGTGCTGCCAAAGGGTCACTGCATTCCTACTAATCTCGCACAAGTAAGGAAGGTCATTCGAGAGTTTGGACTGGATTACAAGAAGATACACGCGTACTATAATGATTGTGTGCTATTCTGTAATGAGTATGCTGATGCCCAAGAATGCCCTGTCTGTCATACGTCTCGATGGAAATCAAGTCCAACCCTAGACAAAGCTGATTCATCGATCCGTAAATCAAAGAAGCAAGTGCCACGGAAAGTTCTATGGTATTTCCCACTCATTCAAAGACTGCAAAGGCTGTACATGACAGAAGATATGTCAACTGATATGAAATGGCAGAAGGAGAAACATAAAGATGATGGCATAATGAGGCATCCTGCAGATTCGAAGGCCTGGAAAAGCCTTGATGATAGATATAGTCAGAAAGAATTCGCAAAAGATGCTCGCAGTGTTCGGCTTGGCCTTGCTTCAGATGGATTCAACCCCTTTGGGCTCATGAGTATATCGCACACTACATGGCCTGTCATTCTGATCCCATATAACTTGCCACCATGGATGTGTATAAAACAAAAGAACTGGATAATGTCAATGATTATTCCAGGACCAAAGTCAGCAGGAAATAACATTGATGTGTACTTGCAGCCTTTGATTGATGAACTGTTAGTTCTATGGGAGGATGGTGTTGAAGCATATGATGCTGCAACTAAAGAAAATTTCACGTTGTATGCATGCGTGTTGTAGACCATCAATGACTACCCGTCTTACGCAATGCTGAGTGGTTGGAGCACAAAAGGCAAGCTAGCATGCCCTTACTGCCACAAGCATACCGACTTTTTATGGCTCCAGTATGGTAGAAAGCATTGCTACATGGGACACCGACGTTTTCTACGGAAACAACACAAATGGCGTCGAAACAAGGTTATGTTCAACAACAAGCCAGAACATAGAGACGCCCCGGTGCCACTTACAGGCATTGAAGTTCTAAAGGAGCTTGATAGCATTCATCATGAACCATTTGGGCGGTCAAATAAGAGAAAGCGACCGGAAACTAATCCCTGGCACAATTGGCGGAAGAAAAGTGTGTTCTTCCAGCTCCCTTATTGGCAGCACTTGCTCGTGAGGCACAATTTGGATGTTATGCACATCGAGAAGAACATTTGTGACAGCATTCTGGGTACTTTGCTTGAGATGGATGGGAAAACAAAGGATGGTACGAAGGCTCGCCTTGATTTGGAGTTCTTGAAAATTAGGGAGGATCAGCACGCAAAGCCCGCCGGTAAGGATAAGTACAAAATGAAGAAAGGCATGTATGCTTTAAAGAAGGAAGAGAAGATAATGCTCCTCAGGTTTCTACAGAGCATACGGATGCCTGATGGCTATGCTTCACACAATAAGCGATGTGTGGTCCTCGAGCAGTGCAAGTTTAGTGGACTCAAAACTCATGACTGCCATGTTATATTACAGAAACTTCTTCCTATTGCGTTGCGCAAGCTTCTGCCAGAGAATGTCCTTACCCCATTGCTTCAGCTCACTAAATTCTTTTCCGATTTTTGCTCCAAGGAGTTAAGTGATGACGATTTGTTGAATTTGGACAAACAAATTACAGAAATTCTATGTCAGCTAGAGATGATCTATCCACCAGCTTTCTTTGATATTATGATGCATCTCCCAATTCATCTAGCTCAAGAAGCATGGTTCGCAGGGCCTGTACAGTATAGATGGATGTATCCGGTTGAGAGATACATGCGTACGTTGAAGGGATATGTACGTAACAAGGCTCATCCAGAAGGATCAATTGCAGAGGGGTACATACTTGAAGAGTGCATGACGTTCTGCAGTCGATTCGTTAAAGGCTCGCCTACAAAAATAAGTCAGTCCGAACGCCATGCAGATGGAGCTACAGATGAAGCACCAACAGGGATTAGCATAATGAGTGTAGTTGATTACTCCAAGAAAGGTTTTGCCCGTGAATCACTGTCTTTGGAAGCTCTTAATCAAATGAGGCACTACATAATAACAAACTGCGAGGAAACCGAGCCATGGATTCCGTAAGGATACTTATGTATTTGTTTCATATCATGATATGCATTAATACTTTGGTTATGAAGTAACCATATATCATTTCTTTTTGAAGGGAAGATATTGACGAGCTCAAAAAGAACAATTTTCCTAATCCTAAAAAGAAACACAAGGAAGATTTTGTTGGCTGGTTCGAAAGACGGGTAAGTTAGTTTAGCATTTTCATAAATGTTTCTCGTAATAAAAAAACAATGGTGTATAGTACACTCACACATATTCTATTCCATGAAACAGAGCACACAACTCCATAAAGATGGGAAGGTCAACAGTCTGTTGTATACACTAGCTAAAGGGCCTGATGAAATTGCTCGTGTGTTCAACCATACAGTACTGAATGGATATTACTTTCGTAATACCGAAATAGAGCTTGACTTGAGTACCCAAATAGTGGCGTCGTAGTCAATGCGCAAGAAAGCACCAGCAGTACTGATTATTATGGGGTGATAAAGAAAATCATATTTCTTGACTTTCCTCCTGATAAGGAGGTTGTTCTATTGCAGTGCGACTGGTTCGACGTGCCTCCTGCCAATAGAAATCATAGTAAGGGGTATAGGAGGGACAAATATGGAATTATTGACCTTGACACTAGTGTACACCGATTCACGGAAGACCCATACATTCTAGGCATCCAAGCTGCACAGGTTTTCTATGTGAGAGATGTGAAGAGCCCTAATTGGGCAAGTGCTATAAAAATGAATCCATGCAATTTGTTTGCTCCTTCGGTTTTAAATGGTGCAGACCTTGATGATCTTGCAGAAGGAGATGGACGTGGTGACGCAGATGTACAGGATGTCGTCGATGCAGGAATTACAGTTCCAGAATTTACTGTACTTGACGAGATGACTAGTTGGTGCAGAAATGATGATGAAGTAACCAGCGTTGATGTTTCAGTCATAAATAATTGAAGACCTGCTGAGTTTGACGAAGACCAAGTCGAATATGATGCTGATACTGATGATGATGAGGCTTACATAAATGATGGTCATGTTGCTCCTTTGGTACAAGATGAATTGGATGATTACCATGGATTCTTTGTGTAGGCTGTCTCTGCACTGTTTGGCTTAAATGTTTTGCCATGAACATGCATGGATGAAAGATCGTGTAATAACATAATTTTTGTTTAAATGATCCAAAGTTTCAGTGTCTAGAAATTTTGAATTTCCATGATAAATGTACTAGTGAAATTGCGTCTTCTATGAGTTCTTGATTGATTATTAAGTACTGTCACTTGTTGCAACATTAGTAAAATGCTAAGTGCTGCAGAAATTCAGTTGCAAACAATATTTAAAAAAAAATTGTGCTCACTAAACTGAGATACTGGACCAAAAATGAATTGTAGTCCTAAGAAACTTGCAACAGTGATCAAGGGCATGGCCCATGAGGCCCGTTAAGCTAGTCTATGAATGGTCGTTGCAAAATAACTTGTTCATTTTCGCAACAGTACGGTGATTGTTGCTTTACGTTTAACCTATTACCATACGACCCAAATTGTCGCAGTAAACAATAGGTATTGCCGCAGGATAAATTTGAGGCGAAAAACATATGGTATTGCCACACGAAAAATTTGGTTGCAATAGTTAGCTATTTTTTTGCAACAATATTTGTAACTACCGCAACACAAATACAGATGCTGCAATATATGACTGAATATCACCACGAAAGCTTATTTCGTTGGAATACCATGTCTCTAAGGCAACAAAAGGAGTGCCTCGCGCAACGAAAAATACTCTGTCGCAAAAACGCGCTTGTATTCCAACAGCAGTAGAAATCGTGGCAATAGGAGGCCTCCACCGCAACAAAACAATAATTTATCGCGACCAAAAAGAGTCGTGGAAATATGAGTGCCCTATCACCACAACCTGAAAGTTCGTCGTAATTTGTGATTATATCGCAACGAAAAAAAACCGTAGCTACAGATTTCGTTGCAAGAGACCGGTTTTCTTGTAGTGACTACTCTCGTTTTTGCTGGATTTATCTTCTCAAACACAAATCTGATGTTTAGCAAGTTTTCTATGCTTTCCAGGCTCATGTTGAACGCCTTCTTGAAGTGAAAATTAAGGTTGTTCAGGCGGATTTGGGCGGGGCGGGGGGTGGGGGGTGAATATCATAGGCTGCACAAATATTTTGAGCGCACGGGTATTTCTCATCGAGTGTCGTGTCCTCACACTTCCCAACAAAATGGTGTCGCTGAACGCAAGCACCGTCACCTTGTCGAGATAGGCCTGGCTCTTCTCGCCCACTCCTCGATCCCGTTACGGTTTTGGGATGAAACTTTCTTGACAGCATGTTATCTCATAAATCGTATGCCCACACCTGTCTTAGAAAAAGATACGCCTATTCATCGCTTGTTTAACACCCAGCCTAATTATGATTTTCTTCGCATTTTTGGCTGCGCATGTTGGCCTAGTCTTCGCAAGTATAACGCACATAAACTTGATTTCCGTTCTAAACTATGTGTATTTCTAGGCTATAGTCCTATGCACAAGGGCTACAAGTGTTTGGATCAATCCACGGGACGCATATATATCTCTCGTGACGTTGTTTTCGACGAGTCAGTTTTTCCCTTCGCAACTCCCGGTGTCACGGTCGATATTCCTTCTCTGTCCGAAGCGATTAGCTTTCCCACGTCTGAATCGGCTACGAGTGAACAGGTGCGAAATTATGACTTGTCGTACCTTGCTACTAATCCTACTTCTGTAGTTGCTTTTGTGCCGCAGGTGCCGGTGCATTTAGCAGCAACCAGTAACCAGCAGCCTGATGCTACAAGCAACGTCCTCCGTGAGCCTGTGATTGACGTGTATGGTGAGCACGTCCCCAGCTCGCCTCTTGATGCATGCACGTTGCCTCCACATGCATGCATGTTGCCTCCAAATGCATGCACGTCGCCTGCCACTCCAGGTAGGCCATCGCCTGGTTCGGCTCACATGGAGCAGCCCTCGGCGTCACCTGCAGCTTCGCCCACGCCTGCTGGCTCGTCTCTAGCTCCCACGCCGTCGCCCGATGCTCCGTCTGCGCCCACAGCTGCACCTGGCCATGTTATGATTACACGCCATCAGGATGCTACACGACGCGAGAAGATCTTCACGGATGGCACAGTGCGCTACGATCCGCGCCGTCGCGCCTTCTTTGCTGCCCCGACCTCACACCGTGATGCACTTCGTGAACCAGCATGGCGTGCTGCCATGACTGATGAGTACTCCGCCTTGTGTCAGACGAACACCTGGACTCTTGTCCCTCGTCCGCCGGGGATTAATGTTGTTGGCTGGTAAATGGGTCTTCAAGACCAAGCACCGGCCTGATGGCTCGGTTAACAAGTATAAGGCGTGTCTTGTTGCACGTGGCTTTACGCAACAACAAGGTATTGACTATGGCGACACTTTCAGTCCGGTTGTTAAGCCAGCGACAATTCGTGTGGTTCTCTCTGGCGGTTTCTCGAGGATGGACACTGCACCAGATTGAAGTCAGCAATGCATTCCTTCATGGTTTTTTGACTGAGGATGTCTATATGCAGCAGCCGCCTGGTTTTGAAGATGACCGGTATCCTTCTCATGTTCGCGAATTGCAGCGTGCTATTTATGGTCTTAAGCAGTCTCCCCGAGCTTGGTATGCTCGTTTGAGTGCTCGTCTTCATCAGCTAGGGTTCACTCCTTCCAAGGTTGATACTTCACTGTTCATTTTCTCTCATGGTGATGTTCATATCTACATGTTGGTCTATGTTGATGATATTGTCATTGCTGGCTCGAGTCCTGTTGCTGTGGAGCGCTTGATACACTCTCTATCAAACACTTTTCCTATTACGGATCTTGGGGATTTGGAATATTTCCTTGGACTTGAAGCGGCTTACACTTCCGGGGGCATGACATTGACTCAACGTAAGTATGTACTTGATCTCCTTCATCGTGTCAGCATGGAGAACTGCAAGCCTACTTCAACTCCGTTGTATCCTTCAGAGCGACTCGCTCGGAATACCGGTTCACCGCTAGGTACTGAAGATTCTTTCCGGTACCGCAACATTGTTGGTGGTTTACAATATTTGACTCTCACATGTCCGGATATTTTCTTTTGCCGTCAACAAGGTGTGTCAGTTTCTCGCCCAACCTACTGAAGTACACTGGGAAGCGGTGAAGCGCATCCTGCGCTATGTTAGAGGAACTCTGCACACTGGTTTGACTATCCACAAGTCTCCATCTGTTGGTATTAGCATCTTCATCGACGCTAACTGGGCAGGGTGTGAAGATGACCGTCGCTCTACTGGAGGCTTTGCGGTCTTTGTTGGATCTAACCTTGTGTCGTGGAGTTCGAAGAAACAGCCTACAGTCTCAAGGTTCAGTACAGAAGCAGAGTATAAGGCTTTGGCAAATGGTGATGCAGAAGCTATGTGGATCAATACACTGCTTCAAGAACTTGGAGTCGCTCAGCAGCGTGCACCTATTTTGTGGTGTGATAATCTAGGAGCGACTTACCTAACAGCAGATCCGGTGTTTCACGCTCGCACTAAGCACATTGAGATAGATTTCCATTTTGTGCGTGAGCAAGTTGCCGATGGTGCTCTAGAGGTGAGTTTCATCTCTTCTGGTGATCAGCTGGCTGACATATTTACTAAGCCAGCCACTCGACAGATGTTGGACCGATTCAGAACCAATCTAAACCTTGTATGTACTAGTTTAGATTGAGGGGAAGCATTAGAGTCGGTATACAGTATGTACCTTATTGTACATGTATTAATATTGTACCTGTCATGATATATAAATAGATCACCGGTGGGCTTGTCTGTACCACCGAAAAACCCTAAACCAAACTACGTCGTGGTCGATGGGAGCACCCTGGACTTGGCCTTATGGGAAAACTGGTCTGCTTGTTATTTCTTTCAGTTTACACAGTCACGGACATCCCTATTTCATTCAGATATGGGTAACAAACAATATTTTCATATCTGGACATAGTCTGAGTTAGTAGTTCAATATTTTCTTATCCTCTGCTGGTACCATTTTAATGGTTTCCTAGCACCATAACATCTGATGATCTCCTATCGTACTGGTATTTCCTATACACATGATCTACAACTGTCAAGTAAAGTGTTGAAATATTTTTAAGTGAGTGTTTGTCTATGATTTTTCACTCCGTAACTCACAAACCACACGTACACTTGAAATATGATTCATTCTACTGCTTGATCGAAGTAGATAAATCGCAATGCTTGTCAAGTGAGGCCCAAGGAGACGATTCCGGCGAGGAAGTACATAACTCAAACCATGCTAAAAAAAGGGGCATCTTTTATTCTTTTTATGCGCTCACATGTTTAATTTTGCATCTCTTCTATAGTTATATGCATATAAGCACAATGGGATTAATTCAATATTTGCCGGAAGCATCAACACAAAAAAACCATGGAGAGACCATTTATAATTACCAGAAAGCCACCACATATATCCAAGGAGAGTATCTACCTTTTAATATATGTGTACACTATATAGATACAATTTTCATAATACATGTATAAACTAGCCAGCGCCGGAGAATTTCATATGTTCGGTTGCATCTTACTTCTTCCGTGCAGTCATCTTGGGCGTTCCACGTGCTCTTCGTTTGTAGCGATGCACCCTTATTTTTATCCAGGAGTTCTTGGTATCTCCAATGGTTTAGTATTTGACCTAGCGCCCTGCTTTTCATAGGTCTTGCATTTTTATCTCCAGATTAAAACATGTGGTGGAAATTGAAGGACCCGGTAACAGTCATATTCTAGGCATAGATGCGAATTCTACTGTGACGCAACCTTCATGTTGTGAATTATCTTATGTCACCGTAAAGAGATTGACAAGATTATTCATTGTTTTTAGTCGATGTGTGAAAAATGAGAAAATCCATGCAAAATAAAGTTAAGCACTCATGTCATTCCTTCCCTAAATGTTGACTGGAGGGACATTACATAGAAATAAAATACATAGTTCTAATGATTTGAATAATTGCAACTTTGTTTATTGATGGTATATTTGTTTCAGCGAAATGAATGACCTTTGTTTCTGCAGGTCATTGTTTTGTGATACTTGCAAGGATTTTGTTTCTGGAAGGCTGACACCTTTTTTTCGAGCAACCTCAGGAGGGCAGGGAAATCATGCATTTCGTGACATATCACACCTTTGTTTCTTCTCTCTTGTGTTGTAACATATAACATTCAATGAAATTTATTGATGTTGAGGGATGCTGAGAGCCTCCGGTACTAGCTTGAGTTGGTATTCTGTGAGGATTGAAGAAGATACAAGAACGAGCTTATGTCATTGCATTGTGTGATCCTGCAGAATGTGAGTTGTTAAAGGATTTATTACAATATAAGAAGATATGCCAGTCTAGGAAATTTATTCTGTATAAACCTATCAATGACGGTTAGGCAACATCATCCTATTCATAAGATTCATTGTTCAAGAGTAGGTTGGCATGCTTGAAACCTGCTGCACATATGTAATCTCACTGTTTTCACGTCGTACGTGTGTTAACTGGGTCATATGTTATTTCCAGGTGTTGGTGTCTAGGAAATATTTCTCATGTTTCTGAAGCTGCCCAGATTCATCTTGCAGTACAAGAGCGGGTCCCTTTGTCACTGTCATTTTTTATGCCAGATTATTTATTGTGTGCCGCATTAATCAGGTTTTCCTTTGCGCCATTAATTTTTTTGTGCTGGAAGGGTAGAAGTATATGATTGTTTCTTTCATAACTATGTATGGAAACAAATTACTCAATCCAGGTCAGTGGTGCATAATATATGACATTCCCGTCAATGAAATTTAAATAACATTAACCAGGAGGCTAGCAAAAAAAATCGTGCATTGCACGTGCATACTAACTAGTGACATAGTAATCAACATGTCATGCATATGCACTACGGTGCAGCCTTTATATCTCTCAATTGTCCAGCTGTAATTTATTTACCCAGCGTGTTATCTTTCTATTTTGGAGAGACACCACGAGTGAACTGTGGACCCCGGTCCATTTCTTTTACACTGATAATACAACCACTGCAAACACTGTTCTTTAACTGCAATCACTGCTCTCCTTTCATCCAATGCAATCATTGTTCTCTTTTTATTCACTGCAAACAAACCTTGTTTTCCACATTATACGTCTAATCCTTTGTTTTCAGCAGAACCGGTGGGATAGACAAGCTCACTGTTTCGTTGGGGCAAAGTAACTTGGTTGTGTTGCACAGATTCTACGTTGTTGCTGAACCGGTAGTGCGCCCTGCCATCATCAGCTGCCAACAACCTTCAGAAGTCATTTCTCCTACTGGTCGATTTAACCTTGGTTTCATTCCGAGGGAAACTTGCTACTGTGCTCTTATACCTTCCTCTTGGGGTCTCCCGATGAACGGGTGTCCACGCCATCACGGGCAAGCTTGGGTTCTGTTCTTATCAGAAATGTACCACATCAATCAAGATGCTTGCATATGGTGTTGCAGGCGATCTAGTTGATGAGTACTTGCGCATGAGTGCCACTACATGCATTGAGTCGATGCCGAGGTTCTGCAAAGCAGTGGTACATGTGTTTCGCAAAGAGTAATTTAGAGATCCAAATGTTGATGATGCTAAAATATTGATGTCGATCAATGAGCTAAGAGGCTGGTCTGAGATGCTTGGCAGTATAGATTGCATGCACTGCGAGTGGAAGAATTGTCCCTCTGCTTGGCAGGGGCAGTACATGGGAAAGGCGTGGTAGTGCACAGTCATACTTGAAGCCGTGGCATCTCAAGATCTATGGATAGGACATTCTTTATTCGGCATGGCTAGCACTCACAATGACATCAACTGTGACGCCCCGAGATCGGGCACTATGCAGATTTCAGCATTCCCGCCAAATCAGCATAATAACCGATTCCAGGTTGCCACTTGTGATAACATTACAACAGTTCACGAATAATCCACAACAACAACAGAAGAGATATATACAAGACGACTCAAACGAGTCAAGGATACAACTGATACAATACAAAGATCCAAATAACAGCGGAAGAAACAACGTAGCGTCCGACTACGGACAAGATACAAATTGGACTAAGAGTCCTGAAGATAACCGAGAGCGTCCAATCCCTGCCCAGGCCAAGCCGGAGGGATTCCCAAGCTAACGTCGTCAGACTTCAAACCTGTTGACTGCAATGTTGAATATGCAGCCACGAAAAAGGATTCGTGGGTCAGTACGGTTAAGTACTGGCAAGTGGATAAACCATACTCACAAGATACCGGCGTAACCAGTCATCACAAGATACAAATACTTTGGGATCAGCGGAAAGGAAGGGATTATTGCAAATAAGCGGCAGCGGGCGGCACTAACCAACTACAGAAACACACTACAACTTCCGGCTAAAAGAGGGGATAAGATAGCGTATCGGAACCAACTACAACTACTCACCAAACAATACCCATCCAATGTCACCTCCTACTAAGGAAGCAACCCAAGGATAACTCACAAGGTTGAATTAATGATGTTCAACTTATTGTGTCAATAAGACTATTACTAGTCAAGTTATTATCATTAGGTGTAAGTTGTCTGAGTACTTGTTAGCCAGTACTTTCACCAAGTAATCCATAACCGCGGAAAACACGGCTTCTCGAGAAGATTCATCCCTGCAGGGTGTGCTCCAGTACCCGTACACACTCAAGCCACCAACTAAAACTCAGGTTGGCTTGACACGACCCAAACCATCTCTACAACCCATCCTAGGAGCCACGGAGCTATAAGGTCCCGGCCAGTCCGCTAAGCGCAAGGGTGAAAACCACACCCCCCGGCACCACAGGCCTCGTCCTATATGCATCATCATCATCATAGGTAACCATGGGTGATCAACCCATTATGCAAGGAGCAAATGGAACACCCGAACTAAGTGTGGCTCTTCGGACAAGTTGCAGATCAGGTCTAAGTCGAGGGGGGTCCCATACTACCTCCCGGATGCGGTGAGCACGCTCATCATGGATCAGTAGACAAGACTCTTTTCCTAATTAAGTTCGACACTAGCAGGCTCCAAAACCCTAACCCGGGCCTCCTGCCGGTGCCTTAATATCAAATTATTATTACCCAAAACAATAACAAGTTGTTGATTAAATGGAAACCCAACTATCAACTAAACAGGTGATAGAACAACGGACAACAAGACTCGAGCGCAAACAAACCTAAGCATGCAACTACGACACGGGGCCAACAATGGTAAACAAGCAACAGTTAATAGGAAGTGTAAGGAAAAGGCTATATCATGGCTGCAAGGTAAACATATAATAGGATCGAGACACAAGCATCGTATCAACAGGCTAGAATAAGAACAACGGAAAGAATCGGTAACAAGTGATGAGAGGCAGCCATTTGGCAGCAAGTGAGTATACTTGCCTGAGATCCCGCAAGGTAGCAGGACTTGTCGTTGCTCACATCATCTCACGTCCTATCCGCGAAGAAGCAACGAACCTCGAACAAACATCGGATGCAACAATTACTTCTACGGCAAAAGATCCAGCATGATCCTATTTTATATGCATGACATGGCAAGATGCAACAGGGAAAACAACTTAAGCAATTTAATCGGAACCGGAGTCCGGAGAAATAGGAATTGGTTCAAGTTGTTTAGCTAACCATCAATATTAAATGTTGTTTAGCATGGAAAACATTAAATAGGTGAGTTAAGCAATATTAAATGGAATAGGGCAACAATTGAATTAAATACCCCAACATATTCCATATTTATTTAATAGGTGAACATACATAACACTACTACAAATGCAACATGCAAGGTGCAAACATGAACATGGATGGAATGAACAGATTAAGTGCATTTTTCTGGTATTAAAACATATTTTATTTGTTGGATTTGGAATTAAAATGAGCAAGTTATCAAATTAGCAATTTTAATGCATTAATTAAGAAATAGTTGTTTTCAGCAATTTAAATTATTCAAAACAGAAAACAAAGTTGGTATTTGCAAAGTTTAGAGGACTTTGATTCGAAAACATATTTTATTTTTCAAATTTGAAGTTAAAATGAATTAGTTATGGTTCATGCAATTAAAACAATTTAAATTGAGCCGGAAGCCCAACATTAATTTAGGAGGTTCACGTTATTTATCTACCCACAAAAATGCAATGCAACACATGAATGAGATGATATTTTAATTATAGTTGATATGTTATAGAAAATAGGGCATAGGTATATGGGTTTTAGGGTTTGGGTTCGCACGTTTGGAGAGGATCGCCGGGGTCAACGCCGGAAACTTCGGAACGTGGAGGAAGTAGTCGACGTCGCGGAAGTAGTCGAAGTAGTCGTTCTCGTTCCGTAGCCGAGGTAGTCGTTCACGTCATCGGTGGTTGTTGTCGATCTTTTCATCGAGGTCCGAAGAGGAAGTAGACGTTCGTTCTCAACCCACACGTCCATCGTCGTCGACGTAGTCGTTCAACGTCCGGAGCCGGTGTAGTCGTAGTAGTCGTGGGCGAACCGTAACAATACCGTCTTCGGGGTCGGAGGCGAACCTGACGGTCCCGGTCTTCGGGCGCGCACGAAGGCGGCCAACGCAAAACGGACACGATGGAGATAGTAGTCGTTCACGGTTCGATGTAGCTCGATGTAGCGGTACTTGTCGTAGGAGATCTTGTCGATGAGGTACGGGTCGGGGAAGAACTCGGCGTTCAACCCATCTTCGAGGGTACGTCGTCGGGAATCTTGTCGAGCTCACAGACACGGAACACACGGGCACGAAGGCCTCGGCCACACCAAACAGAGCATGTGCATGATCAAGTGCCCCGAGAAGTTGTAGCCGAGGCAGTGGAGGTGACACAAGGGTCGACGTCGGAGTTGCGCCAGGGCACCGTTCCCGCCGGCGTCAACGTCCCAGTCGAGGGAGCAGTCGAGGGAGTCGTGTACCCGTGTGTCGCCGTGGTTACGGTTCCGGCATCACCGCCACAGCAGCCAACACCACTAGACCACTCATACACCGCCGTCGTGAGGCAGCAGGTCGAGGACGCCGTGCTGCATATCACTGTCGTCCGCGGGCGTCGATGTGGAGTGGGGCCGTGACGGCGAGGCAGCGAGGCCATGGAGGCAGCGCCGCGTGCGCTCCCTTCCGGCGCGAGCAACACGACGAGAGGCAGCGGCCCTCGTCTCCGCGGCGAGGACGGCGACAGGCTTGGCTGCCGTGGGCGGACAGCGGAGAGGGAGGCGGAGGTGGTCGGGCCAAGCGGCGGAGGATGGAGGCCGGCAGGAGCTCGAGTTCGCGGCCGTCTGCGCAGGGAGACGGGGAGCCGCGGCGGCGCCATGGACAGAGAAGGAGGCGAGCTTGAGGGGGAGAGGTCGGGGCAGGAGCGGCGCCCTAGGGTGGGATGGAGGCGACGGGAGAAGGGGGGCGGCGCCCTGCTTGAGGAGGTCAGCGGCGGCCTCCTGCCGGTGAGGTTGGGGCAGCGGCTGCCGCCGGGGAGGGAGAGCGTGGCGGAGACTTGGAGGAGGGAGGCGGCGCTCGGCGAGGTAGGGGATGGAGAAGGAGTTCCGGCGGGGCGCCGGCCGTCGGGGGGAGGGGAGGCCACCTGCCGGTGGGAGAGGAGACGAGGGCGACCGAGAGGAGGAGGGGGGGTAGCGAGCGAGAGGAGGAAGAAGGGAATCGGGGCGATGGGGGGGGAGGACGACGCTGGGGTTCGATCGATCGATTCCTGGCTTCTGTTTTTTTCCGTGAGTTGTGCGTGCGTGAGTTGGTTCCTGTCTGGATAGGAGTGGGAGGACCTATCCGCGAATAACAGAAACGGCGGGGGGGGGGGGGGATTGAGAGGGAGAGGAATTAGGGTAAAGGGGGGGGGTTCGGCTGGGCCTAGTTGGGCTGCTGGGTGGGCTGGCTGGCCTGGCTGGCTTGCCCAAACTCTCTTTTTTTTTGATTAGTTCAGAAATTGTTAGTTACTATAAAGATAGCTCCATGCATTAAACAAAATTTAGAAAATTGAAGCTGATGAATTATTTATTTATTTATTTTAAAACAATTGCAAGTTTGAAATGCATGAAAATGTGTGATGCCATGATGCACAAAAAGAAAAACAACACGCATAGCAATTGGGGAAAATCCCCGGACGTTACAGACGACACCACTAACAAGGGATTGCGCCCTCGCAATCCACCTGCTAACCCGAGAGGGGAAAGAAGTTCGACTATCGATTCTTCATGCTTCCAGCTGATCTCCTCGACACCACTAACAAGGGATTCTTGCTCGGAGTGACGACGATGTTCTTCCACCAGGAATCTTCCGATGATCGAACCTATTAGGTTAAAGGCTCAGAAAACGTCCGCCCACGTAGGATCCTAAAACTTTGAAAGATAGACAAGAGGGGAGACTCCAAAACAAATAAGATTGGAAGGGAAATAGAATAGAGATAAGGAGAAAACAAGAATCCTATTGAGATGTTTTCCAAAATAGTTTAGCAGAAATAGTTTTTGACACTCTAGAAACAACGACCGTTAGCGAGGTTATCCTACAGGCTTTGCGGACCCATTGCTTCGATAACCGTTCGTATCGAAACAATCTCGGGAATCTGAACCAAGGCTCTGATACCATTTGTGACGCCCCGAGATCGGGCACTATGCAGATTTCAGCATTCCCGCCAAATCAGCATAATAACCGATTCCAGGTTGCCACTTGTGATAACATTACAACAGTTCACGAATAATCCACAACAACAACAGAAGAGATATATACAAGACGACTCAAACGAGTCAAGGATACAACTGATACAATACAAAGATCCAAATAACAGCGGAAGAAACAACATAGCGTCCGACTACGGACAAGATACAAATTGGACTAAGAGTCCTGAAGATAACCGAGAGCGTCCAATCCCTGCCCAGGCCAAGCCGGAGGGATTCCCAAGCTAACGTCGTCAGACTTCAAACCTGTTGACTGCAATGTTGAATATGCAGCCACAAAAAAGGATTCGTGGGTCAGTACGGTTAAGTACTGGCAAGTGGAAAAACCAGACTCACAAGATACCGGCGTAACCAGTCATCACAAGATACAAATACTTTGGGATCAACGGAAAGGAAGGGATTATTGCAAATAAGCGGCAGCGGGCGGCACTAACCAACTATAGAAACACACTACAACTTCCGGCTAAAAGAGGGGATAAGATAGCGTATCGGAACCAACTACAACTACTCACCAAACAATATCCATCCAATGTCACCCCCTACTAAGGAAGCAACCCAAGGATAACTCACACGGTTGAATTAATGATGTTCAACTTATTGTGTCAATAAGACTATTACTAGTCAAGCTATTATCATTAGGTGTAAGTTGTCTGAGTACTTGTTAGCCAGTACTTTCACCAAGTAATCCATAACCGCGAAAAACACGGCTTCTCGAGAAGATTCATCCCTGCAGGGTGTGCTCCAGTACCCGTACACACTCAAGCCACCAACTAAAACTCAGGTTGGCTTGACACGACCCAAACCATCTCTACAACCCATCCTAGGAGCCACGGAGCTATAAGGTCCCGGCCAGTCCGCTAAGCGCAAGGGTGAAAACCACACCCCCCGGCACCACAGGCCTCGTCCTATATGCATCATCATCATCATAAGTAACCATGGGTGATCAACCCATTATGCAAGGAGCAAATGGAACACGCGAACTAAGTGTGGCTCTTCGGACAAGTTGCAGATCAGGTCTAAGTCGAAGGGGGTCCCATACTACCTCCCGGATGCGGTGAGCACGCTCATCATGGATCAGTAGACAAGACTCTTTTCCTAATTAAGTTCGACACTAGCAGGCTCCAAAACCCTAACCCGGGCCTCCTGCCGGTGCCTTAACATCAAATTATTATTACCCAAAACAATAACAAGTTGTTGATTAAATGGAAACCCAACTATCAACTAAACAGGTGATAGAACAACGGACAACAAGACTCGAGCGCAAAGAAACCTAAGCATGCAACTACGAGACGGGGCCAACAATGGTAAACAAGCAACAGTTAATAGGAAGTGGAAGGAAAAGGCTATATCATGGTTGCAAGGTAAACATATAATAGGATCGAGACACAAGCATCATATCAACAGGCTAGAATAAGAACAACGGAAAGAATCGGTAACAAGTGATGAGAGGCAGCCATTTGGCAGCAAGTGAGTATACTTGCCTGAGATCCCGCAAGGTAGCAGGACTTGTCGTTGCTCACATCATCTCACGTCCTATCCGCGAAGAAGCAACGAACCTCGAACAAACACCGGATGCAAAAATTACTTCTACGGCAAAAGATCCAGCATGATCCTATTTTATATGCATGACATGGCAAGATGCAACAGGGAAAAGAACTTAAGCAATTTAATCGGAACCGGTGTCCGGAGAAATAGGAATTGGTTCAAGTTGTTTAGCTAACCATCAATATTAAATGTTGTTTAGCATGGAAAACAATAAATAGGTGAGTTAAGCAATATTAAATGGAATAGGGCAACAATTGAATTAAATACCCCAACATATTCCATATTTATTTAATAGGTGAACATACATAACACTACTACAAATGCAACATGCAATGTGCAAACATGAACATGGATGGCATGAACAGATTAAGTGCATTTTTCTGGTATGAAAACATATTTTATTTGTTAGATTTGGAATTAAAATGAGCAAGTTATCAAATTAGCAATTTTAATGCATTAATTAAGAAATAGTTGTTTTCAGCAATTTAAATTATTCAAAACAGAAAACAAAGTTGGTATCTGCAAAGTTTAGAGAACTTTGATTCGAAAACATATTTTATTTTTCAAATTTGAAGTTAAAATGAATTAGTTATGGTTCATGCAATTAAAACAATTTAAATTGAGCCGGAAGCCCAACATTAATTTAGGAGGTTCACGTTATTTATCTACCCACAAAAATGCAATGCAACGCATGAATGAGATGATATTTTAATTATAGTTGATATGTTATAGAAAATAGGGCATAGGTATAGGGGTTTTAGGGTTTGGGTTCGCACGTTTGGAGAGGATCGCCGGGGTCAACGCCGGAAACTTCGGAACGTGGAGGAAGTAGTCGACGTCGCGGAAGTAGTCGAAGTAGTCGTTCTCGTTCCGTAGCCGAGGTAGTCGTTCACGTCATCGGTGGTTGTTTTCGATCTTTTCATCGAGGTCCGAAGAGGAAGTAGACGTTCGTTCTCAACCCACACGTCCATCGTCGTCGACGTAGTCGTTCAACGTCCGGAGCCGGTGTAGTCGTAGTAGTCATGGGCGAACCGTAACAATACCGTCTTCGGGGTCGGAGGCGAACCTGACGGTCCCGGTCTTCGGGCGCGCACGAAGGCGGCCAACGCAAAACGGACACGATGGAGATAGTAGTCGTTCACGGTTCGATGTAGCTCGATGTAGCGGTACTTGTCGTAGGAGATCTTGTCGATGAGGTACGGGTCGGGGAAGAACTCGGCGTTCAACCCATCTTCGAGGGTACGTCGTCGGGAATCTTGTCGAGCTCACAGACACGGAACACACGGGCACGAAGGGCCTCGGCCACACCAAACAGAGCATGTGCATGATCAAGTGCCCCGAGAAGTTGTAGCCGAGGCAGTGGAGGTGACACAAGGGTCGACGTCGGAGTTGCGCCAGGGCACCATTCCTGCCGGCGTCAACGTCCCAGTCGAGGGAGCAATCGAGGGAGTCGTGTACCCGTGTGTCGCCGTGGTTACGGTGCCGGCATCACCGCCACAGCAGCCAACACCACTAGACCACTCATACACCGCCGTCGTGAGGCAGCAGGTCGAGGACGCCGTGCTGCATATCACTGTCGTCCGCGGGCGTCGATGTGGAGAGGGGCCGTGACGGCGAGGCAGCGAGGCCATGGAGGCGGCGTCGCGTGCGCTCCCTTCCGGCGCGAGAAACACGACGAGAGGCAGCGGCCCTCGTCTCCGCGGCGAGGACGGCGACGGGCTTGGCTGCCGTGGGCGGACAGCGGAGAGGGAGGCGGAGGTGGTCGGGCCAAGCGGCGGAGGATGGAGGCCGGCAGGAGCTCGGGTTCGCGGTCGTCTGCGCAGGGAGACGGGGAGCCGCGGCGGCGCCATGGACAGAGAAGGAGGCGAGCTTGAGGGGGAGAGGTCGGGGCAGGAGTGGCGCCCTAGGGTGGGATGGAGGCGACGGGAGAAGGGGGGCGGCGCCCTGCTTGAGGAGGTCAGCGGCGGCCTCCTGCCGGTGAGGTTGGGGCAGCGGCGGCCGCCGGGGAGGGAGAGCGTGGCGGAGACTTGGAGGAGGGAGGCGGCGCTCGGCGAGGTAGGAGATGGAGAAGGAGTTCCGACGGGGCGCCGGCCGTCGGGGGGAGGGGAGGCCACCTGCCGGTGGGAGAGGAGGCGAGGGCGACCGAGAGGAGGAGGGGGGTAGCGAGCGAGAGGAGGAAGAAGGGAATCGGGGCGATGGAGGGGAGGACGACGCTGGGATTCGATCGATCGATTCCTGGCTTTTTTTTTTCCGTGAGTTGTGCGTGCGTGAGTTGGTTCCTGTCTGGATAGGAGTGGGAGGACCTATCCGCGAATAACAGAAACGGCGGGGGGGGGGATTGAGAGGGAGAGGAATTAGGGTAAAGGGGGGGGTTCGGCTGGGCCTAGTTGGGCTGCTGGGTGGGCTGGCTGGCCTGGCTGGCTTGCCCAAACTCTCTTTTTTTTTTGATTACTTCAGAAATTGTTAGTTACTATAAAGATAGCTCCATGCATTAAACAAAATTTAGAAAATTGAAGCTGATGAATTATTTATTTATTTATTTTAAAACAATTGCAAGTTTGAAATGCATGAAAATGTGTGATGCCATGATGCACAAAAAGAAAAACAACACGCATAGCAATTGGGGAAAATCCCCGGACGTTACATCAACGTGCTTCAGCTTTCACCTATATTTGAGAGGCTTGCCGACAGCAATGCTCAGTGATTAGCTATGAGGTGAATGGACACACATACACCAAGGGGTATTTTCTTACTGATGGAATCTATCCCCCTTGGTCTACATTTGTGAAGACAATTTGCAACCCTGAAGATGAGAAGAAGCGAAGATTTGTTCGACAACAAGAGGCTGCTAGAAAGGATGTGGAGAGAGCATTTTGTTTTGCTCCAATCTCGTTGGACGATTGTTCGGCACCCTGCTAGAACATGGGACAACAAGACAACAGCGGAAGTGATGACTTCTTGTGTGATCATGCACAACATGATCGTCGTGGATGAACGCGATGAAGAGCTGTACGACCAAGGCTGGGAATTTTAGGGAGAATTGGTTGCACCAACGCCTAGACTCACAACGTTTCAGCGGTATATACACGTGCATCATGAGACCCGGGATCAAGCCACCCACAACTTTCTTCATGAAGATCTATTAGAGCATATGTGGAATTTCATAGAAAACCAGTAGCTTGTTTCCTAATACTTTGGTCCCTATTTGGTGTATCTTTTTTATCGTTACTGCATAAACTACTTATTTGCATCATTAAACTTTCAATTTCTATTGTAAAACAATTTTCATGGACCTATTCGGTCCTGATGAGAGAAATAAACAAAAATCAGATGGGGGGGGGGGGGTTGGATGGGTTCATCCTAAACCGGTGGTGCGGCCCTGGTTTGGTCCGCGGACCACGATAAAAGACCAAAAGGGAACCAAATTTGATCATATTTAGGGGGGCATTTGGTTTTCCCTTAGAGCAAGTACAATAGCTTATAGCCAGCATGCTATAACCTTTCCGCATCAGCGGAAATTTAGGTGGAGAAGAGAGAAAGTAAGAGAGAGAATGGAGCGGGCTACTCAGCTATTGCCCAGCTATAGCACAGGTCACCAGAGGAAAACCCAGCTTGCAGCCGCATGTGAGCGCTTGAGCCGGCGAAATGCGGTGCAGATTTACCACTCAGAGGTTGGTCCCCCGTACTATCACATCCCTCCATTTCTGTAAGATTCGTGCAAGGTCAAGAGTGAGAGTCTCCATGCGAGTTTTGCAAAATAACCACGCCACAAAATGCTAATTAAGCATCAGTCCCTCTCCTGGGTGGATAATGACCTGATCCCTCCTCAGGGCCCTAATCGTTCACATCCCCTCCCCCGGCGGCGCCCCAGATCCCCCGTTGGAGTCCGAGTTCTAGGAGAAAATTGCATCTAACACCATGATTTGTGGAATTCGTTGCAAGAAACATAGAACACAAACAAGTTTTGCACATGACCACACATGTTGGTCTAATTATTTGCACCTAGCCCAAAAGAGCAATTTAGTGCTCTTGACATGTTCCCTGACATATGAGATCCCAATTATTTGATGACTTGGCATCCAACATGGAGAGGGACATGTTTTATAACTTGTTGATGCGCAAAACCCCAATGTTTGATGGAGTTGTTGCACATAACACAAATTTGATGCAAATTAATTATTTAAGTTTACGTGAAAATTTTGGCAGCACAACCTCTGAAAATGTAAATATTTGAAGGACATAATTATATCACAAAATATCAATAATAGTCTCAATGAAAAAAAATATAGCAAAAGGTCATTTACAGGCTACAAATTTGTATAGCACATTACAAAATATTACCGTCTCGTTACCGGCTCCGAATCAAGTGTTTAATGGCACATACAAAATATTGAATGTTCAAGATTTTGCAATTGTTGCTTGGCTAGTCTCTCTTGCTCGTCCTGTTTCGGTCCATGTACCATGAACAAAAGGCAGATTCTATCTTGGTTGATGGTGTGTCGGTGCAGCAGGTGATGAAGGCTGACGATGTGGTGCCGCACGAGATGGAGCCTTGCGTTGCGGTGCCGCTGGAGAGAGTGAGGCTGCCGTTGCGGCGCAGCAGGAGCTGAGGCCGCAATGGCGCTGCACCAGCATTTCGATTTTGACGTGGCCCTGCCACACAAAATCAAATAGAAAGGGTGCGTGTTGAGAGAGAAACAAACCTAGTGGACGAATATATGGGGTTATCGGAATACGTCGGAGTCGTCGCCAGCGCGCCATTGCCGCGGATGCCGCCTTGTCACCGAGCTGCATCGCCTAGGACTCGTCTTCTTGAGAGAGGAGGAGGGAAACATACCCATTGAACGGGGAGAGGAGTCCGTCGGATTCCGCCATACTCGACCCCGGCGCGCCGCCTCCGCCGTCGCTGGGTCACATAGCCTCTTCCCGTACATTCTGTCCAAGAAGAAAACTCCTTTTCATTCTTCTTTTTCTTTTGTCGATTGGTTCTAGAGGGAAGAATACGTGGGGTGTGGGCCTATGTGGAGACTAATTGTTTGTTTGGGCTATGTGCAAATAATTAGGCTCGTGCCAGTGCATCACGGGCTATAGCCCCACCACTTCAGCTTTTTCCCTCACTATCACCCCACTCTCACGCCACTCTCACGGCACGGTGCCAGTGCACGGGCTATAGTCCCCACTATCACTCCTCTCTCCTCCACATCAGCATTTCTCTCTCCTCCACATCAACATTTATTTTTAAGATTAAAACATTGCAAATAATGCAAGGAAATTATTTATTCAACTAAAATTGTACCGATTACATAATAATTAATAAAATTGCATAATAAATTGTAAAAATTACATAATAAATAAAAAATTCTAATCCTCCTCCTCCTCGTCGTCATCATCTTTCAGCCCTAACTCTTTTTCCACCATCTAGATGGCCTTCGCATGTTTGCGCTTTTCTGCTTCGTTCATGTCGGCGGTTGATCGGTCTTGCATTTTGTTCCATTGCTTCAGTAGTTTAGCCTTCACTAAACAAGTCCACATGTTCTTCATCACGAAGGATTTACTTGCTGCCTCACTGTTTGATGAGGATTCCTTCCCCTTCCTCTTTCCCTTGTCCTTACGTGCCGCGGCCTTGGCCCTATCGCGGCCCATTGGACGCTCCTCCTCCTCCGTCACCTCGCTAGAGCTGTACTCACCAGAAACTCCCAGACGGGTTCTCTTGGAACTGGAATCGGTCCCACTACCAGGACCATGTTGTCCTTTCCACTTCGCTTCATTGCGAACAGCTTCCCACCAGTGGAAGCGTTTGAAAGGCTGAGTCACTCTAGTGTCATTTGCGTACCTCGCCATTGCCGCCTTCAAGACAATTGCATCGTCTGCTCCACTCTGACGTACCGCCGATTCTTGGATGGGGTACGCATTGAACAAGGACACCTCACGGTTGTAGACGTTCCAATGATCCTTCAGTTGCTTCCCGGTCCAATGGCGGGCAGGATCGGAGGTAGAGTTGAAGGTTGCAGCTATCTAACCCCAAAAACTTTCGCCGGTCTTGCAATTACCGGCGACAGAGTCCTTGGAGTGAAAAACCCAAGCATGAACCTACCACGAAATAGATATTGTTTTAGTGGAAAATGCAAGCAAGAACCAACTCCGAAATAAATATGTGACGGGTAAGTAAAGTACCAGTTTTTCCTTGTCCGCAGTTGTCCACTCGAGCCTCTTTGGACGCTTTGGTACGATTGTTTCCGCGGCATCGGACCCGGAGCTTGGAGCACTGGCTTCAGGAGGTGGTGGGGGGTACGGACCATATCCCCCGTATGGATACGGAGGTGGAGCGTATGAACCGTACGAAGGTGGTGGGTACTGAGGTAGAGTCCCACTCCCGCTACCTGTAGGTGGAGCATGTGGAGGTGGTAGGGGGTATGCATACGGAGGAGGAGGGTATGAACCATATGGCCCCGGAGCTGGACCGTATGGACCATATGGCCCCGGAGGTGGTGTGCCGGATGAGTATAATACTTGGGGAAGCGGCGAAGAACCGGCATTGGAGCGACGATGTGTCGGAGAGATATCTTCTATGTGGGGAGGTTGTGACCCGTCTGACTGCAAGAGATCCGTGTACGAGGTCATATCTGGAGTCCAACCCGACATGGCGGAGATGGTTTGAGAGAGGGAAGGAGAGAAAGAAGATGAAATGGTGTGGAGTGAGTGAAGAGATATGGGGGGTATTTATAGAGGGTGGGGATGAAAATTTGGGGTTTTTTTTTTATTTTTTTGAGCCAGCAACGGCTAACCCCAACGGCTAGCTGACGTGGACCAATCAGTGGGCGCCACGTCAGCTAGCCGTTAACCGCGCGGCCCGCTCCCCCGCTCTCGCCCGCGGCTGCCAGCGCGCCGCCCACTCTCGCCCGCCCTCTCGCCCCCACCTCCACGCGCTAGTGCGGGCGGTAGCCCCTACCGCCCGGCCTAACGTCCCCACTGGCACCAGCCTTAGACCACATGTGTGGTCATATGCAAAACTGGTTTGTATTCTGTGTTCTTTGCAACAACTTCCACAAACCATGGTGGTAGACCCTACCGACGCCCAGACCCCACGCTGAATCCCCTCCGATCGCACGCATGGAGGTCCCGTCGATCTCGCCTTCCCTCTTTTCCTCGTCCCCCATCATCATCTCCAGCCAACCTCCCGGTCGTGCGTGTGGCCGCCGGCACGGAGCAGAGCGACGATGTCCCGGACGAGGAAGCACCTCGTCGGCGTGACGGGCTCCGCCACCGCACTGGTTCGCGGCCGTGCATGCGACCGGAGGATAGACGACACCCCCGTGGATGCGACCGGAGGGGAGACAACGCGTGGTGCGCGCGGCCGGATGCGAGACGGCGCCCCCCTGCGTGCTTTACCCCGAGCGCCTCCATCTGGATGGAAGAGAACGTCATCTCATCCTCATCTCCCGCCGGATGTGGGCAAGGAGGCCCTAGATTTATCCCGCGACTGGAGAATGGGATGGGCATGCGGCAGCTCCTCTCGCCGGCGGCGAGGCCACCGCACCGTCGCCTCCAAGCCGCGTCGCCATGAGCTCTAATCTGAGCTGCCAAGAAGTTCGGCATCGTCCTCCTCACCAGCCGGCGCTTGGTTCTCCCGACAACGTCTCGCCTCCAGCATCGATTTGGGCGACCTGGAGCCCGTACGCGCCGCCATCTCCGGATTTGGGCTTGGAGGGCCTGCACCGAACTCCACGGCCAAGATCCGATCTCCCCTCTTTGTTCAATGTTTCCATGCTTTTTTAAGTCTTATTTCTTGTGAGAATTTGCTGAATCTGTAGTGTTCGTACAAGTTTGGATTTGTGCTTCGTATTTTTTTTCATGACCTTGTACAAAAATTGGATATGGCACTTGATTAGGTTATAAAATTAGATAACTTGCTGGTCTATAGAATCTTTGATCTGTTAATTAGATGCATCATTGTCTGGATCATGCATGAATACATTCAAGATTTTCTTATCAAGATGGATCTAATTATTTGGATATTGAATTGTTTGGATCTGGCCGATACAGATCTTTCTGCATGTAATTTTTTGATACCAATGTTCAATATCTTAATTTATTGGCCTAGAAAGAATCTCTATTGTTTCTTTATCATGGATTCTCCCCAAAAATGTGATTTTTTTTTTGCATTTCACTTTACTCTCCACTGGTAGAAAACAAGATTTTAGTCCCGGTTCGCAAAAGCTATTATTCCCGGCCGTGCAACCGGGACTAAGTATGCGCGACTAAACCCCCCCTTTAGTTGCGCCTCTTAAAGGCCCGTCCACGTGGGCGCCAGGAGTCCGTCGGGGCGGATGAGCTTTAGTTCCGGTTCTCGTGGCTAACCGGGACTAAAGGCCTCCTCCGCAGGTTTAGGGTTTTAGCCCCCCTAAACCTGGTTTCTTTTTAATTTATTTTTTTTAATTTATTTTATATTTTATTTTAATTTTGATGAAGTTTCAGTACACATATATATTCTACGCTACTATATACATGCATATGAAATTTGAAATAAGAAGAATTCAATAGGAATATATAATATATATTCAATCTCGGGTGACCATATACAACTTCGAACAAGTTTACATACACAATTACGATGGATGACCATACACAACTTCGAACAAGTTTCAATCTCGGAGATGCATAAGGAAAAATCCTGCTAATTCCTCTTGAATAGGTCGTCGTCGGACGTATAGTGTTCTCTCCTTTAGGATCGATGACATGCCTAAGGAAAAATCATGCTAATTCCTCTTGAATTGGTCGGAAGCGAGCTTCTGGACTAAGGTTCCTCCGCAAGTTATCCGTCGCCTTCTGCCATCTTCCTCTCAGAGGTTTCTCTCCGGATGTTCTCACAAACATAGTATCCACATAGATTGGTCCCCGGTGGCTGCTTATCCACATTAACTAAGTTCCTAAATTCTAGCTGATGTTTGAATTCACCGACAATTTCTCTTGAGAAACGTCTCCAAACTCTACAGGGCAAAGAAAATTAAATGAACAAGGGAGTTATCAGCTATTGCATATTAGGAAATGAACAAAAGAGACCGATCGATATAGAGCTCAAATGATTGAAAATAATTAATTTTGCAGCATTTTTCTAATGTCGTCCCAACGCTTTGAATCCGAATTCATAGAGTTCATGATAAAAACCGTGGAGGTGTGAAGTTCAATTTTTAGCAGAAGCCAGTGGAACCTGCGGACACGTTACATGCACAGTCATGCATAACTTATCGATTAGACATACCATGCATGGAGTAAACAAAAGAGAATGGGCACAAGAGAGAAACACTCACCCAAAATGGTAAGAAAATAGAATATGACTTTTGAGTTGATGCTTTGTAAGAAAGTTGTACAAGTCTTTCTCCACGTCTTTGGGGTGATTTTGTAACACATGTCCATTAATGATTTGTGGGTCAATGAACCTAACATCATGGATGATTCTTATTTTGCATTCCCAAATCTTCAATCTTTCAGTAAGTTTGTGGGCTAAAATAAGAAAGAGAATGCACGCGTTAATGCATATGTATTCACATTTCAGTAAGTTTGTATCACGAGAGGCTCAATGTATATATATATACCTCGCCGGAGGTGGTTGGTCTTTGCAATTCGAGATCGTCGTTTGTCGACGGTTGACCTCCATCGACAATGTCCATTCCTTCACCTTCTTGATCATCGACAATGTCTGTTCCACCTTCAAGGTTCAGAAAAGAAGAGACTACATCCTCTTCTTGCTCATCTTCTAGGCCCGGCACATAAGGGATCTTGTTGTTTATGATGCCCATTATATAACCTTCAGCCTCCTGAACCGTAAGCGCCAAGGCTCTATCGTCCGCCATATGTCACTCCTGAAGACATGCATGTAGTAAAAATTAATTAAGTATAAAGGAGACTTAGCAAATATTTTCGTAGAAGGCTGGATCACCCTCCGGGTCTCGGTCTACCGATAACGAACAACACAGAAAAGAAGGAAAGCATTCAATACATGGTAACCGTGCAATGCGCAATATGTATGCATGATAAAACAATGCAAAGGATGTAAATCCTAGGAGGGAAAACAAATTGCTAGGGTTTTGTGTGGAAGAACGATGACCACCGGAGGGGGAAAACCATACTTTAGAGGTGTGTCCAAGATTAGTTGCTCAAATGACTTGGAGAACCCCATAGCTAGATTGCATTTGCTTTCCTGGTCATTTCGGTATATTACACTTAATATTCTGAATTTATTGAATTAAAACTTATTTTCATTATTTTAATGAATTTAATTCAAATTGTTTTGACTTTTTTTTGACTTAGAAAAAACGAGTGCTGAAAAAAAAACTGCCAGCCCAGGAGCCCAGCCAAACTGCGCCATCAGCCCGCGCCCCTCTCAACTGTCTCAAAAAAAAAACGCCAGCAGCGTGCGCCCTTTCTCTCTGCCAGGTGGAACCCACCGGTGACGCGAGCGTGACGTCACCCTTCCTCTGTTCGCGTCGCTGACGGGTGGTCGCCGTCGTTGTCCTCACCGGGGCGCGGTGGTCGCCGTCCTCACTGGAGTTCACCCGAGTTCGTGGTCGCCGTCCTGACCGGAGTTCACCGGTGTTCGTGTTCGTTCCTGGTCCGTATACGAGGGCGGCGCGAGGCCCGCGAGGGAACCTACCGGAGACGGCGGCGGGGCGGGGGCGGAGCAGGGCGGGCGCGGTGGAGAGAAGAGCGCGGGCGACGGCGGCGACGACGATGGCGACGGCGATGGCGTGGTCCTCTCTCTGTCTCTGCGGAGTGGAATCGGCGACGGCGCACGGAGAAGACAAGCAGTAGGGCGGCGCGGGGAGATACAGAGGCGTTGGTCCTTAGACAAATTTCGGCAGCGTGAATTTGGAATATATACGGCCAGCCTTTAGTCCCGGTTGGGGACACCAACCGCGACTAAAGGTACCCTCCGGGTACTCTCCGCGGGCCTTTAGTCACGGGCCTTTAGTCGTGGTTGGTGTCCCCAAACGGGACTAAAGGGGTACCTTTAGTCGCGGTTGGTGTCACGAACCGCGACTAAAGGTTTTTTCGCGGCGTTACGTTCCCGCGCGGAAAAAGCCTTTAGTCGCGGTTGGTGACATGAACCGCGACTAAAGGTGGTTTTTCAAATACTTTTCTTTTTAAAATTTTACAAATACAAATAATATATCGGAAAATTCAGAAAAATAAAACTAATTCATTTTAAAATCTTACAAATACAAATAATATATCGGAAAATTCAGAAAAATAAAACTAATTCATTTTAAAATCTTACAAATACAAATAATATATCGGGAAATTCAGAAAAATAAAACTAATTCATTTTAAAATCTTACAAATACAAATAATATATCGGAAAATTTAGAAAAATAAAACTAATTCATTTTAAAATCTTACAAATACAAATAATATATCGGAAAATTCAGAAAAATAAAACTAATTCATTTTAAAATCTTACAAATACAAATAATATATCGGAAAATTCAGAAAAATAAAACTAATTCATTTTAAAACCTTACAAACACAAATAATATATCAGAAAATTCAGAAAAATAAAACTAATTCATTTTAAAACCTTACAAATACAAATAATATATCAGAAAATTCAGAAAAATAAAACTACTTCATTTTAATATCTACATAATGGCGTGATAAAAAAGGCAGTACATAATGGCATGAGTGGATCTAAACCTAAACGGAGAGCATACATGATCTACATATTTGCAAGACTGTGGAGACCTGATATCTGCTAGTCATACTCCTTCCTAGGCCTATAGTACTCCGACTCGTAGTCGTCGTAGTCGCCGCCATAGTCGTCACTATCGTCGGACGGTGCTCTGCACTCTCTCGGAGGGTCACGACTCCAGGACTGGGCGTGAGGGTAGCGCAGGCGGGGGTGATCGCCAGCCCTGATGTAGTTCATGACGCTCTGAAGAGTCCGTCTGCCGCCCCACCACAGCCGACGACCGGCCTCGTTGAAGTTCGAAGGAGGAGGGCCGTTCTCCTCGTACCTGGCGAGCGCACTCTCACGCCGATTAATGAAGAAAGCGTCCCAAGTAGGGCGGTAGTCAGGATTCCAACTGGGATTCCTCCACTGCTCCGGCGTGAGCTCGTGGTAGTAGTGGTTCGTGATGGCCGCCCGACGCACCACACCTTGAGGAAGAGGAGGTACCGGCACTCCTCTGGCGCTCAGCATCCAACCGGCGGAAACGCAGTAGCTGGGCGGGCAGGGGTAGTTTGAGGCGGAAAGTGCCTCCGCCTGGATGAATGTTAGAGTGGGTACGGTAGAGGCCATGAGAGAGTGGTGAGTTTGTATGTGGTTATGCCAATGGTGTGGCAATGCATACATATATATAGCGAGAAGAAAACATATCCCTTTAGTCCCGGTTGGGGACACCAACCGGGACTAAATGGTTCGTGTTTCATTGGACCAATCAGATAGAATGACACAGATCGTGTGTTTCTTTCAAGCGCTGGTGAGTCGTTGGATCCGGGGTGTGTTTCTTTCGAGCTGTTGTGAGCCGTTCGATCAGGGCTACGGTGTGTTTCTTTCGAGCTGTTGTGAGCCGCTGGATCAGGGTGTTTCTTAACCATTGGATCAAAACCCTAGCACAAGACTTTGTGAGCCAGAGGACCCTATATATAGCCCACCTTCATACACCGGTCAGTTCATCGACCAAATACAAAACATCCGGATTCGCCATCATACGTCCTGCCGTGCATTTGGTATGCATATATGCACCCAATAGCCACGGTGGGGCTGTATGATGGCGATACCGATTGTTTTGTTCTACATCCCCCTTTAAGGTTTGATACATCATATATTCAGTTTATCGAGCAAATACAAAACATCCGGATTCGCCATCATACGTCCTGCCGTGCATTTGGTATGCATATTGCACCCAGTAGCCATGGTAGGGCTGCATGATGGTGATACCGATTGTTTTGTTCTACATCCCCCTTTAAGGTTTGATACATCATATATTCAGTTCATCGAGCAAATACAAAACATCCGGATTCGCCATCATACGTCATGCCGTGCATTTGGTATGCATATTGCACCCAGGAGCCACGGTAGGGCTGTATGATGGTGATAGCGATTGTTTTGTTCTATACCCCCCCTTTAACACATCAATCCATGCTTGGGTCAGTGTTCACATTGAGCTCGAAGTGGGCAGTAATGTGCATCTATTTGCTTGGTTGTGTTAGGGTGGCGCGTGGCGTGGGAGTTGTGACGCGTGGCCAGGAGGGCGCGGTATAAACTGCCGCGCCTCGAGCGCGTCTTCTCCTCTCCACGCGCCCACTCCTCTCCACGCGCCCACTCCTCTCCACGCACCGTCACGCTTCCACCATGCCACCGAGGAGAAACAACACCACCGGCTTCCGAGCACGGCAGAACGGAATGTTCAGCGCAGATATCCGCTGGGGGGACGACCGCATCCCCCTCGGCTCCTTTGCGACGGCGGCGGAGGCCGCCCGCGCCTGGGACGCGGCGGCCTGGCGCCTCAACCGCCCGCGGTCGCTGATGAACTTCAACGACTGCCACACCGTCTGGGAATCGGAGGCCAGGGCGCCGAAGCCGCAGATCGTCACTGCCGCCGACCACCTCCACCTCCGCCACCGCGCGTTTCAGGTCCTAGTCGACGCCAGGGACGACCGCGTCGTCCGCGAGTATTACCGGAACAACCCGGGGGAGCAGAGCGCCGACGAGGAGCTCTGGTAGACCCGCGCGGCTGAGCGGGCGGAGCGCCGTCTCAAACGCCACCTCGCGTTAGATGCCGCTCGGGAGGCGATGACGAAGGCGCAGCAAGAGCTTCGTCAGGCCGACCACGCCGGCGAAGTCTGGGCCTCCGACGATCCGAGGTGGGGGCCTATCTCGGACATACCATCATGCACCTCCGACGACGACGATGAGGTCACCGACGAGTTTGACGACGACGATGGCCCGGAGGAGGTCACCGACGAGTTCCCCGACGACGACGACGAGGAGTAGTGTTCGTCTGTTTTCTGTTTTTAATAAAAGAATTTGTATTCCGGTGACACTGCGGCGCGCTAGCGCATCTGTTTTCTGTTTTTAATAAAAGTTATGAAATTAGATATTTTATCTCACAAGGTTTTGAGACATTTAAGTAACCTTTTGTTTTCCATGTTTTCCACTCGTTTTCTCAAATATTTTGCAAAGGAGTTAGTCTTAAACACATCATAGATAATATAATTCACATGATCCATTCAACAAAGTTTGGTACAATAAATTATTACACATCAATTCTTCCCTTGTGTCCCTGCTTTCTTACGATTGTGCCGTATCCATGGAGCATCCTCATCATTTAACTTAATGCTTAGGTCAGTGTTCACTTTGAATGGCGGAATTTCACCAAACATATTATAATCATCTGACATGTCTGTCTTGTCCTCCACTCCCACGATGTTTCTTTTCCCTGAAAGAACAATGTGGCGCTTTGGATCATCGCATGATGTACTGATCGTTTTCTTATCTTTCCGTTTCCTTGGTTTCCTACTCATGTCCTTCAAATAGAAAACCTGAGCGACATCTTTGGCTAGGACGAATGGTTCGTCAAGGTAACCAAGATTGTTGAAATCCACCATTGTCATTCCGTATTACTCGTCCACCTTTACCCCACCTCCTGTTAGCTTGAACCATTTGCACCAGAACAAAGGGACCTTAAAGTAGGGTCCATAGTCAAGTTCCCATATCTCCTCTATGTAACCATAATATGTGACCTTTTTCCCATTCTCGGTTGCTGCATCAAAGCGGACACCACTGTTTTGGTTGGTGCTCTTTTTATCTTGGGAGATCGTGTAAAATGTATTCCCATTAATCTCGTACCCTTGGAAAGTCGTTATAGTCGAAGATGGTGTCTTGGCCAAGCACGGTTACGAACATATTTCTTTAATACTCCCATAAACCTCTCAAAGGGGAACATATTGTGTAGAAATACAGGACCGAGAATGGAAATATCTTCGACTAGGTGGACCAGGAGGTGCGTCATAATTTTGAAGAAGGATGGTGGAAACACCAACTCGAAACTGACAAGACATTGGACCACATCGTTCTGTAACCGTGGTAGATCTTCTGGACTGATTACCTTCTAAGAGATTGCATTGAGGAATGCACATAGCTTCACAATGGCTACTCGAACATTTTCCGGTAGGAGCCCCCTCAAAGCAATCGGAAGCAATTGCGTCATAATCACGTGGCAGTCGTGAGACTTCAGGTTTTGGAACTTTTTGTCCGCCATGTTTATTATTCCCTTTATATTCGACGAGAAGCCAGACGGGACCTTCATACTGCTCAGGCATTCAAAAAAAATGACCTTCTCTTCTTTGGTAAGAGCGTAGCTGGCACGACCTTGAAACCATTCCTGATGCCGGTCATCTGGGTCTTTCAAAAGTTGCTGGTCCTGCCGTGCTTCCTTTGTATCATTTGTCTTCCCATACACGCCCAAGAAGCTTAGCAGGTTCACGCAAATATTATTCATAACATGCATCACGTCGATTGCAGAGCGGACATCTAGGACTTTCCAATACTGTAGCTCCCAAAATATAGATTTCTTCTTCCGCATGGGTTCGTGCCGGTCAACTTCCAGCGGAACTGATTGTCCGCCAGGACCCTTTCCAAAGACGACCTTCAAATCCTTGACCATATCAAATATCTCAGCACCAGTACGTTCCGCAGGCTTCGGCCGGTGATCTGCCTTGCCGTTGAAATGCTTGCCTTTCTTTCTTACGTTATGATTTCGGGGAAGAAATCGACGATGACCCAGGTACACGTTCTTCCTACAATTATCCAAAAATACACTTTCAGTCTCATGTAAGCAGTGCGTGCATGCTTTGTATCCCTTATTTGTCTGTCCCGACAGGTTACTGAGAGCAGGCCAATCGTTGATGGTTACAAAAAGCAACGCTCGTAGGTCAAATTCCTGTTCTTTGTGCTCGTCCCACACACGTACACCAGGTCTGCCCCACAACTGCAAAAGTTCATCAACTAATGGCCTTAGGTACACATCGATGTCGTTGCTGGGTTGCTTCGGAACTTGGATAAGCACTGGCATCATAATGAACTTCCGCTTCATCCACAACCAAGGAGGAAGGTTGTAGATGCATAGAGTCACGGGCCAGGTGCTATGGCTGGAGCTCTGCTCGCCAAAAGGATTCATGCCATCAGTACTTAGACCAAATCTTATGTTCCTTGCGTCAGCTGCAAAATCTTTGAACTCTCTGTCGATCTTTCTCCATTGCGTTCCATCAGCGGGGTGTCTCAACTGCCGGTCGGACATACGGTCCTATTTGTGCCATCGCAACAACTTGGCATGGTCTTTGTTCCTGAACAGACGGTTCAACCGTGGTATTATAGGAGCATACCACATCACCTTTGCGGGAACCCTCTTCCTGGGTTTCTCGCCCTCAAGATCGTCACCAGGGTCATCGCCTCTGATTTTATAACACAATGCAGTGCATACAGGGCATTCATTCAAATTCTCGTATTCACCGCGGTAGAGGATGCAGTCGTTAATGTATGCATGTATCTTCAGAACCTCTAAACCTAGAGGGCAGACAACCTTCTTTGCTTCGTACGTACTGGCGGGCAACTCGTTATTCTTCGGAAACATATTCTTCAACATTTTCAGCAAATTTTCAAATGATGAGTTAGCTACACCTTCCCGTGCCTTCCATTTCAGCAAATCCAGTGTGCAGCCCAGCTTTTTCAGACTATTATCGCATCCTGGGTACAGCGACTTCGTGTGATCCTCTAACATGCGATCCAAATTCTCCCTCTCCTTGCCAGTTTCGCAGCGTCTCCGTGCATCAGCAATGGTCCGAACAAGATCATCAGCGGGCTCATCATGTGCCTCTTCTTCACCTTCACCAAACCCTTCCCCACCTTCAGCATCATCCTCCATGAAAGAATCATCGAAAGCCTCATGATAGTTGACATCGATATCATCCCCTTGTTCATCTTCTTCCATTCTTGTTCATCTTCTTCCATTCTAACCCCTCTTTCTCCATGCTTGGTCCAACAATTATAGCTTGGCATGAAACCGTGCCGAAGCAGGTGCATGTGAATGACTCTTGAGGAGGAGTGACCCTTCTGATTCTTACATTCAGCACATGGACAGATAATAAAACCTCAGTGCTTGTTCGCATTTGCCACTACGAGGAAATCTTTGAAACCCGTAGTGAACTCACCGGAGAGTCGGTTAACATCCATTGCCGATTAATCTGCATTATTATTATATAAAGTATATAATTAAATGTCATGCATTTGTTAAACTAACTAGCTATAAATAATACAAATCATGAAAGGTTCAAGTTGCTAACCGCGATCGCGGAGGAAAAATAAATGACAAAGCTCAAGTGTGGCTCGGACACTTCATATCATGTGAGTTTCATGCTCCCGGGCATTTCATCGAACACCTTGTGTGCATAGGAGGAACCAAAAGCAAACCCACCACCCCCTTGTGAACCAAAAGCATAGAAGTGGCACCAAATGTGGCTAAGTGCAGTGAGCTGAGCTCCTATATAGGGATGGGCCTTTAGTCCCGGTTGGCCTGGCCAACCGCGACTAAAGGCCTTCGGGCCAGCCTGAGGACCTTTAGTCCCGGTTGGCCAGGCCAACCGCGACTAACCCCCCCCCCCCCCCCCCCCCCCCCCCCCCCCGTCCGCCAGTTGTGGACCGAGCGCGCGTATGGAAGGCCTATTTTCTACCAGTGCTCTATTGTGAATATTTATGTGAAGTTGTATATCAAACTTGTCAGGGAAGGTATGATTGAAATTTGTATGGATGTGAATTGTTTCATGTATGAAACTTGCATGCAACTGTATTGTATCTTGTATGAAAGTGGGAATTTTTATGGACTTATGCCTTTTAAATACTCGTGAAAAGTGTGCTAAATCTTCTATGATCTAGTTCTTTGTGGATCTTTGTTTAATCTTGCTCCTAAATCTTGTATGGATCTGGTTCGGTGGAACATTGTTGAATTAGGTACAAACTGTGAATGTATATTCTTTAAATATCAAATGGATGTTCGTTGAATTAGGTACAAACTATGAATGTATGTTCTTTAAATATTAAATGGATGTTCCGAATCTTGTATGAAACATGTGTATATCTTCTGTGAATCTTGTGATTACCATAATAATCATCTGATATGAAACAACAAAAGATAATATTCTATAAAAATATATTTTTGAGTTCGAAATTATTTGGGAGTTGGAGAAATATTTTTTAGGCTAACAATCTGTGGTTAAGAAAATATTGACAATGTTTGAAAATTCTTGAAAGTAAAATGTTTGAAGGAATTATTCTGTTAATAATATTCTTGAAGAGTATTTCTAATTAATCTCTTATGCAGACCATTATAAATTAGATCATTGAATTAAAAATCCTCTAAAAAGTATTTTTGAATATTCTGTGAAAATGTTATAACTATTCCCAAAAATAATTGTTAAATATTCCTAGAAATAATTGTTAAATATTCCTAGAAATAATTCTGTTAAAGCTATTGATGTCATAGTCTGGTTGAAAATAAAAAAATCAATGAATTTATGTTAGTGAGAAGAGAGAAGTTGGGACCAAAGCTTGTAAAACCAGAAAAGATGTGGGCTCTTCTGTAAAAACAACAACGTAATGGTGATGGTTTTTGTGCAAAAATAACAAGCACGAATTTCCAACAATTCAGAAAAGTGCAACTATTGTTCAAAGAAAGTGCAATTGCACTTTTCTGGACAGAAAAGTGCAACGGGTTCGGTTGCACACATTTTATTGAATTGCGGTTGCACTTTTCTCAAAAATGACTGAGACTCGATTGAGACTTAGCAATACCAATATTTAAATATCTAATGGAGTTAGTCTTAATAGCCAGTTTATTGTACAAATACATATTTGTGATGGCTGTAACATGACATGGCATGAGCTCGTCGCCGGCTGCCTGCTACATTATTGTTCTTGCTCACTATGGTGGTTGTTAATTAGGTGTTGGGCGTTTATTCTGTGATATGGTCAACCTGTTTCGCGTGAGCTCTTCTGATATGTATATATTGTACCACAGGCTCACCACGTATAGCGCGCAAAACTTAGAGGCGCTAGCTCCAGCTGAATCATGACGTCCAGACCATTGGTGGTGTTTGTTGTTGGCTTCATTTTCGGCAGGGTGACGACAGGATCGCGCTATCCCCACGATGTCTGCTCCAAGCGCGTGAACCCTCGCGACGTCGCCGCCGGAGTTGAATGCTATCATCAGCAGAAGCAGCGGGAGCAGCAGCGGACGGAGGAAGGGATCAATTGCCACGAGAGGGCAAGCGAGGAGAAGAGTGCAGGTCCTGCCAAGGAAGTGGTATCTTGTTGATGTATTCATGGTCTTGTAATGATCTTTGTGTTCATGGGTGTTTCAGTAGTCAAACGATCTGATCTTGTGTTCATGGGAGGGAAAGTACACGATGGATTGCGGCAATTCAGCGAAATTTATTGTTTTCCCTCTAACTTTGGAAGATGTCCAAAAAAGTTCTTTTTTTTGCGGCTGATGCACATATAAGCTTCAATGCATCACAACAACACACATATCATCCAAAATGCATCAAAATACAACAAATATCATTCATAACATCGAAATTCATCCATAACATCCATATGATCCATAACATCATTATTTACAACGAGTTCATCATTACATTGATATAGTATGACAAATGGAAGCATCCGAGAAGTCCTCATGCCATCGATGTCTGCTCCTAGCTCCCATCCATCTAGAACATGATAGAAGGAAATAAATATATAAGAATTGAAACATTTGAATGCGAAATAACGAGGTATTGACATAGATGTGAAATATTGCACGCCCGCTAAGCTCGTGCTAACTTGGTGGCTGGGAAGCAAAAAAACCTGTCCACCTGATGAGTAGCGAGTTGACATATTGACCTAAGTCTAAGTGAGACATCAAAGTAAGTTTTGACACAGAGTATACAAGGTTTATAGGTAACTCACAACTGCCGTCCTGACTGGTCTCGTAGCTGCTGTGGTGAAGGTGCAACAGTGGACATGGGTGATGCGTTGGACCCGGCGGCAGAGGCACCTGTACCCTACAAGCAGAATAAATAGATGGTTAGGATCTGTTAGACAGAAACGACATCGGTTAGAAGGAAATGGCACCAGTTAGAAGGAAATGTTTACTTACAGTAGCGTTCGGTGATTGATGAATCACCATCGGTCCAGCTCCGGTCATCGGCATCTGCGGCATATTCTGCATTTGTGACTGCATAGTATGTTTTAGAAATCGGGTTAGTAAATAGAAGAAAAGACTATCGCTACTATGTAATGTGAATGAAACTCACCGCTAGCAACGCCATCTGCGCCTCCATCGCTGCCATCTGCTCCTGCTGCTCCTCGGCCTGCCGCCACTGCTCCTCGGCCTGCTGCCTCTCCAGGAAATCATTCCTGCCCTTCACCGCCGCCAACTCCTGATCAGGTGAAATGGTTTCAAGTAGTTAGAACGAAAACAAGCAAAGAAAAGAAATAAGAGGACTGACAAAACTAACCGCGGCTAGGTCACGTGCAGGCTCATCGCGGGTCTGGATCTAGAGAATGGAGCTTGTTGCCCGAGCCCTGATGGTAGCTAGGATCTTTGTCTCCACAGGGAAGGCACTGGCTCCAATAGAAAGCCGTCCATACCTCTTGCTGACTCCAGACACCATGACCACCTCCGGGTCCAAGTCCACGGAGCTCGAGTCAACTTCCGGCCACTCCCTGACCTTGAACGAACCATTGTACTTGCCCTTGCGCAGGAAGGTGGGCCTATTGAAAGGAATATGCCCGAGAGACAATAATAAAGTGGTTATTATCTTATTCCTTGTTTATGATAAATGTTTATTTCTCATGCTAGAATTGTATTAACCGGAAACGTTGATACATGTGAGTCTAATAGACAAACAACACTTCCAAGTAGCGCCTCTCATTTAACTAGCTTGTTGATTAACTGATGATCAAGGTTTTCTAATCATGAACATTGGATGTTGTTAATAACGTGGTCATGTCATTGGTAGAATGATGTGATGAACATAGACGCAGAGTGAATATAGCAATGTGATCAAGTCATTAAGTTACATATTTTGTATCACACATACGTAGTAACTCTAATCCTTAGACCATGAGATCATGTCAATCACAAACACCGAAAGAGTGCTTTGATCTCATCAAACGTCACACCGTAACAGGCTGACTATAAAGGTGTCGTTGGGTATTCGGAAAGTATTAGTTGAGGCTCATGAATCAAGAGTGGGATTTGTCCATCCAAATGAAGGATAGATATACTCTGGGCCCTCTCGGTGATATCACATTGACACCACTTGCAAGCATGTGACTAGGTCACAAGGATGTCATATCACAGAATGAGTAAAAGAGTACTTGTCGGTAACGAGATCGAACTAGGTATGGTTGATACCAATGATCGGATCTCGGAAAAGTAAAATATCGCGAGACAAAGGGAATTGGTTACAACATCTATGGTTCACACGATCACTAGATTCATCATTAAATATGTAGGATGCATTACGGATCTTCAGGTATCGCTGTTGGCTATTGATCGGAGAGGTGTCTCGATCATGTCTACATTATTCATGAACCGTAGGGTGACACACTTAAGGTTTGATGACACGATTGAGTGGATACGTAATATCGTAGAAAAGTTTGGACAACACTGAATTGTTTCGGGGAATATTAAAATAGTCATCAAAACTGTTTCGTGGAATATTGAAATAGTTCAAGGTAGTACATGTTAATGTTTGATTAACAAATAGTTCAAGGGGATAAGTGTTAATGCTTGTTAATAGGATAACAAATATTAGAGTAAAGAAATAAAATTGTTTTATTTTTTTATTAATGAAAACCCTTAGAATTTTGAGTGGGAATTGATGAGAGAATGAGTGGGTTGAGTGGAGAATCCACCCACATGATGAGGGGAGATGTGGAGGCACCAAAATTTCGTGGCTGCCTGCCCCTTCTATATAAAGAGGGGTTGGACCTCCCTCTCCACACACACTTGGTGTCATCGACATCTCCCTCCTCCCGCTGATCCACGTCATGTTGATGCGCTTGGTGAAGCCCTGAAGAAAATTAACTCCACCAGACCACGCCGTCGTGCTGCTGGAGTTCCGAGGGATCCTCTACTTCCGCTGCCCCGTTGGATCGAGGGAACAGAGGTCGTCATCGAGCTGTACGTGTGACCGAGTGCGGAAGCGCTGTCGGATTGCAGCGCTCATCTTTGGGATCTTGAGATTGATGTGAGTTAGACTACATCACCAACGAGATTTGATCTCGTAATGCTTTGTGTTTTTGAGGGTATGTTCTCCTTTAGACTCTCTCTTTCTCCCAGTTGCTTTCATCTCCTAGATTAGATCTTGGCCCTTCAGGTTTGTCTCTCGCGTAGGAAATTTTTGGTTTTCTATGCAACAAACCCTTCACCTACCGTACGCCTCTTCGCCGAGGTTGGGATCAAAGGGCTTGACCTTCTTGGCGGATGCCACCTTGGACATGAAGAAGGCCTAGTAGGTGTTTGGCACCTGCACCTTATTGTGAGCCGTCTGCAATAAAAAATTACACAGTTAGAAGAGCACATCTTGTTCCGCTCATAAGTAAGAATGCATGAAGAACTTGCAGAAATAAATTGCACTTACATAGATCTCGGCATACCCCAAAACAGACTGGCTACCCTGATGGTGCAAGGACTTCACCAGCTCCCGGTTCTTCCTGCCGGCAGCGTTCTTGGCCTTCCACGCGTCAGAGTCCGACATGTAGGACAGCTGCCTCCACGCTTCCGTGTGGTGGGCGCACCGGGTAGGCGTCGCCTACATAAAAGAGTACGAGGTTAGTATGTATGAAAAATAGTGCAAGTGTTAGACATGCAAGTATGTGAGGAATAAGAAGAAGCAATTTTACCGAGTTATACTGCTCGATGTGAGTTATACTGCGTCAGAGTCCGACATGTAGGACAGCTGCCTCCACGCTTCCGCGTGGTGGGCGCACCGGGTAGGCGTCGCCTACATAAAAGAGTATGAGGTTAGTATGTATGAAAAATAGTGCAAGTGTTAGACATGCAAGTATGTGAGGAATAAGAAGAAGCAATTTTACCGAGTTATACTGCTCGATGGAGGGGTACTTGTTGATGGCCTCCTTCCTCGGGTAGGACACCCAATTAACCGCCTCGATCCGGACCACGGTGAAGACACGCGCTTCGTAAAGCATTTCTGTCACCGCCTTGACCCCCTTCTTCATGAGGATCTTCCCGGACAGCTCCTCCTGCCCCTCAACGCATCGAAAGTACCGCTACAATTAAAGAAGAGATGTGGTGTTAGTTCATTCGATGAGATGTAGTTTAGGAAATATGGTAGCTGACTTACCCATAAATCGTGGAGCACGACGTCGTACTTGGTGCCGTGGGTGGTATCCTCGCCGAACTTGTAGTCCTCTCAGCGAATAGCTGGCACTTATGGAGTGCTAGCCTTGCGTGACACCATCCTTGGGTTGTTGGTCTTGAGAAGACCACCCAACACGTGCGACATGCTACACTCCAGACCAATCTTCTTGAACCTGTTTGTAAGATCAGAGAGCAAAAAAATATTAGTTACAATGTTTCCATAGATATATGATACAAAATGCAATAAAAGTATGAAAGAATAGACAGAGTAGCGCGAAATGAAATAAAATTATTATAAATCTTACCCAGTGCCGTCTGGCCGAACCAAAGGCCGAGATGCAGGGGCACTTCCTGTGGGAGCGACACCGTACCCCGCAGGTACACCCCGCTAGTGACCTCCTGCTCTCCCTCCTCATCCTCAGTCTCCTCGGTGCCATTAGGTGGCGGGAGATCGTCCTCTGGATGCTCCCTCTCCGACTCCTCCATCTCCGGCTCCTCCACCCTGACCCCTTCCCCGGCCATTCTCCCCCTCCCTCCTCGGCCTCCTCCTTGCCGGAGGCCTACCGTCGGTCCTAGCCGAGGTACCGCCGGTTCTGGAACCTCCACCTCTTCCCTCCCGTGCCCTCCGCTCCTGCTCCAGCTAGAGGGACTCCTGGTACACCGCATCGATCTCCCTCGTCGCAGACGTCCGACCTCTCCCTCTCCCCGAGCGCTTCTCGGGCCCCTTGTGCCGCCCCTGGATGGCTCGGGCTCGCTCGAGGGGGTCCTGCTGCCGGCTCCGGGTCCTACCATGTTGTTGTGGCCTGCAATGACAAACATTAAACCAATTAGTAATAAATAGAAAGCATGTGAAGCAAATAATAAATAAATGGAAAGCATATGGAGCAAACATAAATAAATGAAAAGCATGGAAACAAAATAAACTAAGTAAATTTAATATAAAGCATACATATATTGGTCTGTGTTGGGATCATCTGGATCTGGAGCACTAGCACCGATCAACGGAGCAACGGCCTCATCATAAGTATCACGCGTGTCATCAACGTCGGCCTCCCCATCTTCGGCGGTGTGGTTGTTCTGTGCACTTAATCGCTTGAGAAATGACAAGTCCTCAAGGTCCTCAACCTCTTCTTCAACGTCGTCACCGCCAACGTCTACTTCCATGTTGTCACCTCCCGTCAAGTCGATCACGAAATGGCTCGTGAGCCTATCGTCCTCTTGGAAAAATTCTCCCTCATATGTGTCCGTGTTTACGAGAGGGTTATTGATATGGAGTTGGACTCTTAGATTAGCCCGATCTTCACGAATCGACGAAGAACGAACAAAGAACACGAAGAACGGTAAGAACACGAGATGGGGAATCGAGGGGAAACGTGGGGGGAACGCGGGACAACACACAAATCGGGATAAATCGCAAGAACCGAAAGATCCAACTTCCCGTCAACTAAGCCCCGAGGGCCGCCTACGGAACAATCGATCCAACTGAACTCACCTTGATACAAACCGTCTCACACCCGTAGCCGGTACCACTACGCCAATATAGAACCTCAAGATAACGAGAGGAAGATTGGACAACTCTTGACTGAAACCCGATAGGGAGAGGACAAGTAGTTTGGATGTGCCTTGATACGATCCTCGACGAAGTCGGAGGAGTAGCCTTGATACGTTCCTCGGTACACACCGGAGGAGTAGTTCCTCAAAGAGGGATACAAGAGAGCTGAGCTCCAAATGTTCTAAATTCAACTCTAACCCTAGATCTGAGAATGGGGAGGACTATATATAGTCTAGTGCCAAAGGGGGGTAGGTGGGAGGATAAGATACAAGGGCCAATGCCCAAAAGTGGCACGCAGGCCGCGCAGGAGCGGAGGCTCCGGTGGTTTCCACCGGAGGTACCGGTGGATCGAGAGGAGGCTCCGGTGGTGGCTCCGTGGTCAACCACCCGAAGGGGTTTTGGGCGGAGTTTGCACCGGAGGCTCCGGTGGCGAGCCTTGGAGCGGAAGCTCCGGTGGGAACACCGGAGTTTCCGCCCGGGTTCCGGTGCTGGCTCCGGTGGTGGCTCTGCTTCCAGCCACCCGAAGGGCTTTTGGGCAGAGGCCGCACCGGAGGCTCTAGTGGTGAGCGTGGAGCGGAGGCTCCGGTGGGAACACCGGAGGTTCCGCCGCCTGGGGCTTCCTGCGTTCTCCTCCTTGCGCTGGTCCTGCCCGTTCGCCTTCCGCGTCTTCTTGGGCACCCGTGGTGTGCTTGAACCTGAGCATACAGAGTGTTGCACCATGAGGTAGCGCACCATCCACCAAGTTACCGAAAGTATGGATCGAGAGGAGCGAGTTCACCTTATCCTGGATGGCCTTTGCGCGTGATCTTGTCATCGGTGCACTTGGTGGGATTGGGTGGGCTACATCATCTCCCCCCTTGAAAAAGAGTCGACCTCGACTCGGCGTCGTCTTCATCACTTGGGTATCCGTGGAAGGGGGAGAGGTCCTTGACATTGAAGGAGCTGTGGACGAGGTACTTGGATTGCGGTAAGTCGAGCTTGTAGGCGTTGTTGTTGATGCGTTTGATGACCTTGAAGGGGCCGTCGCCTCTTGGCTTGAGCTTGGAGTTGCGTTCTTCGGGGAAACGGTCCTTGCGCAAGTGTAGCACACGAGGTCACCTTCTTGGAACACCATGGGTTTCTTGTTCTTGTTCATGATAGAGGCTCGGTGCTCAGAATGCTTCTCAAGCGTAGATCTTGTGGAGTCGTGTAGCTTCTTGATGTAGTCGGTGCGCTTGTCGATGTCCATGTTTACTCAGTCGCGTAGAGGCAAAGGGAGTATGTCGAGGGCGGTGTTGGGGTTGAAGCCGTAGACGATCTCGAAGGGACTCTTCTTGGTAGCTTGATGGAGAGCACGGTTGTAGGCGAACTCGGAGTGTGGGATGCATTCCTCCCAATTCTTCAAGTTGGGCTTGATCAATGCTCGAAGTAGTGAAGAGAGTGTGCGGTTGGCGACCTCGGTTTTGTCCATCCGTTTGTGGGTGATAGGCGGTGGAGAAGAGTAGCTTGACGCCGAGCTTGGCCATCAACGTCTTCCAAAAGTAGGAGGTGAACTTGACGTCGCGGTCCGAGAAAATGGAAGTAGGTACACCATGTAAGCGCACAATTTCCCTGAAAAACAAAGTAGCAACATGTGAAGCATCATCGGTTCGGTTGCAAGGAATGAAATGTGCCATCTTAGAGAAACGATCCACAACTACAAAGATTGAATCCATGTTGGTTTTAGTTCGTGGGAGGCCTAACACAAAATCCATGCTAATATCACTCCAAGGTGCATGTGGGATAGGTAATGGCATGTAAAGACCATGGGGGTTGGAAGTGGACTTAGCTCGGAGGCATGTAGAACATCTCTTGACGTGTCGCTCAACTTGATGCTTCATCTTGGGCCAATAGTAGTTGGTGGAGAGCATGGCATAGGTCTTGTCGCGTCCAAAGTGTCCCATGAGGCCTCCTTCATGTGATTCCTTCAATAACAACAAACGAAGGGAGGACTCGGGAATACACAATTTGTTAGCCTTAAACAAGAATCCTTTGTGAAGATAGTAATCATCAAAACCTCGGTTAGGCAAGCATTTCTCAAAGATAGGACCAAAGAAAGTATCGGAAGCATATAAGTCTTTGATCTCATCCAAACCAATCACATTGATGTCAAGACGTGTAAGAAGGCACTCTTTCCTAGACAAGGCATCGGCTACCACATTCTCTTCACCTTTATTGTACTTAATGACATAAGGAAAATATTCAATGAATTCTACCCACTTAGCATGCCTCTTGTTCAAATTGGTTTGGCTTTTCAAGTATTTCAATGATTCGTGATCGGAATGAATGACAAATTCTTTCGGCCAAAGGTAGTGTTGCCAAACTTCTAGCACTCTAACCAAAGCAAACAGTTCCTTATCATAGATTGGGTAATTTAGTTTAGCGCCATCAAGTTTTCACTATGGTAAGCAACAGGGCGTCTGTTTTGCATGAGAACGCCACCAATTCCTATACCACTAGCATCACATTCAATATCAAAAGTTTTCTCAAAATCCGGTAAGACAAGCAAAGGAGCTTCGGTTAAGCATTTCTTAAGTGTGTCGAAAGCTTTTTGTTGCGCATTGCCCCAAACAAAAGGTACATTCTTTTTGGTAAGTTCATTCAAAGGGAAAGCAATAGTTGAAAAATCTTTGACAAAGCGGCGATAGAAACCGGCAAGGCCATGAAAGCGCCTTATCTCACCCACGGAGGTAGGGTTGGGCCAATTCCTAATTGCCTCAATCTTCTTGTTATCTACTTCAATACCATTGGAAGAGATCACAAAACCCAAGAAAACAAGCTTGTTGGTGCAAAAATTGCATTTGGAAAGATTGGCGAAAAGTTTTGCGTTGCGAAGAGCCAACAATACTTGTGAAATATGATCAAGGTGATCTTCCGAAGATTTGCTATAAATGAGAATGTCGTCGAAGTAAACCACAACAAATTTGCCAATGAAAGGACGTAGAACTTCATTCATGAGACGCGTGAAGGTAGATGGGGCATTCGAAAGACCAAAGGGCATGACAAGCCATTCATACAAACCAAGTTTTGTTTTGAAAGCCGTTTTCCATTCATCACCTATACTCATACAAATTTGATGGTAACCACTTTTAAGATCAATTTTGGAAAAGATGGTAGCACCACTCAATTCATCAAGCATGTCATCGAGCCTAGGAATAGGATGTCTATATCTAACGGTGATAGCATTGATAGGGCAACAATCCACATGCGGGAAGTAGAATATTGCTTTGGAACAAGGATAACCGGCACGGCACAAGGGCTAAGGGATTTGAGAATAAAACCTTTTTCTAGTAGTTCTTGGATTTGGCGCTCAATCTCCTTAGTCTCCTCGGGGTTGGTGCGGTAAGGAGCGCGGTTTGGAAGGGGCGCGCCCGTAATGAGGTCAATGCGGTGCTCGATTCCTCAAAGGGGAGGAAGGCCCGGAGGGAGCTCATCGGGAAAGACGTCTTCAAATTCCTGCAACAAAGGCAACAAAGATGGAGGAAGATTTGTCACGTCGTTAGTTTCAAGTGCTTCCCCTTTGCACAATAGGACAAAGTGAAGTATGGTTGGGTCATCTCGTAACTCTCGCATCTCTCTTTTGGTGGCAAGTAAGGCAAGGCCTTTGGCAACACTCAGAATTTTTCCACTCATATTTGGCTTGTGGCTCTCACTCTCTTTTGGGTGGATCACTCTCTCACCACTCATCTCACTAGACTTGAGCTCTTCTTGTTTACGTGCAACAGTCTTGGCGTTGTCGGCGATCACTTGGCTAGGAGACATGGGACGAAGCACAAATGTCTTGTTATTCCACTTGAAGCTATAGTGATTTGTACGCCCATCATGGATAGCACTCTTGTCGTATTGCCAAGGTCGACGAAGAAGAAGATGACACACGGTCATAGGAACAACGTCACAATCTACCGTGTCTTCATAGGGACCAATCTTGAAATTCACGGAGACCATGTGTTGAATCTTGAAGGTGCCGGAGTCACTAAGCCATTGGACATGGTACGGATGAGGATGTTGCTTGTAAGGTAATTTGGGTTTGTCGCAAAGCTCTTTGCTAGCCAAGTTGTGGCAACTTCCACCATCGATGATGACCTTGATTGACTTTCCATCAATACCGGCCATTGTTTGCTCTTGAGATTCTATCACATGAGCGCGGATCAAAGATGTCTCCATTTCCTTGTAGTACTCATCAACGGACTTCACACCTTGACGAAGTTCTTGGAGCTTCTTGAAGAGGTCACGCTTGTAGTGAGGCGGAACGAATCTAGCATGCATGAATTGCTTCATCTCATTCCAAGTGGCAATAGGAGCAATGCGATTGCGGACTCGTTCGTTTTGTAGACGATCCCACCATAAGAGTGCATAGCCTTTGAATTCCAAAGATGCTAGAGCAACCATCTTCTTTTCGGTGAAGTTGTGAATGCCGAAGATCTTGTCAACTTTGAGAGCCCAAGCAAGATATTCTTCAGGAGCATTCTCACCATTGAACTTGGGGACATTGAAACGAAGAGCACTCATGTTGTTGTCCTCTTGTGGACGATGGGGACGCTCATGTTGGCGCTCATGGGGTCTTCATCATAAATGGGAGGTGAATCATCATAGGGGTCATCCTCATTGTCTTGGCGGTGGCGATCATGATGGGGAGGATGACGCCGGTGGTCATTAGGTGGTGGTTGTTGGTGGTGACGGAGCCTAGCTTCACGGCGTTCACTATCATCATGGCCATTGTGTTGTTGTCGAGGACGTTCTTCTTCTTGGCGAGGGTGTTGCGGAAGCACTTGTTCATCTCGAGGGTGTTGAGGATGATCATGTTCTTGGCGGTCATTGTTGTTGGGACGCGCATGGCGCCTAGGTGGCCTTCGATGTTGACGAGCATCTTCCACGAAATCATTGTGGCCATAGTCTTGAGCGTGGCCTTGTGGAGGTGGAGGATGATGGTGTTGTCGAAGGTCCGGGCGTTGCGGTTGTTAAAGAGGGTCACCACGGCCTTGGCGATGTCGAGGTGGTGGTGATGGCGAGCTATCCTCTTACCAATTGCGTCGTGGAGGTTGTTGAGGTTGTGGAGGAGGTGGTGGTGGTTGTTGAGGTTGTCCACCCTCCTCCACGTTGTGGCAATCGTGGCGATCGTGGCGACGAGGTTGGTGAGTGTCGCACCCGGACTTCTAGGGGATACTCACAGCTCGTTAAACAACAGATAAATGGCTTACGGGGCATACCGGCACCCGCATCTCAATGTGAGCAGGCCAACACGTAAACGTGTGACAACCATTCTCTACTATCCATCGTCTGCGCAAACCATCCCATAGAAATCCAGATACTTCCATTGACGTACTTCATAACATACACACATGGTACGTCAACGGCATTTGAACAAGTGATATCACAACAGATCTCTACGACGCAAAAGATTGAAATAAGTTGCAAATGGCTCTCACTAGAGCAGAGATAGCAAATACAATCATCCAGAGGACACATGTCCCAACATATCATCATTACATCACAGCGGAAGCATTAAATATGTCTGAGTACAGACAAGAACCAAATAGGCCTAAGAGGCCGGAAACGAAAAGACGGAGCCCATCCACGAAGTCTCGGATCCTGCCCGGGTCCGCTATCTACTCGTCAGCAGTCTCGTCATAATCCACGTAGTAGCCACCATGAAGATCCTCGGAAACGTAGTCTGCGGAAACCACAGCCCCAAAGGGGTCAGTACATAAACGTACTGGCAAGCAAGACTCACAATTCACCAAAGTGTAACCCGTCAACACCAAGCACAGATGCTTTGGGTTCAACGGAAGAAAGGGGATATAAAAGATGCGGCAGCTGGCTGCACTAACCAACTACAGAACATGATACAACTTCCGGCTAACAGAAAGAAGATAAGATGGCGTATCGTAACCAACTATAACTAACCACCAAACAAACCCATCCTGGATCTCGCCCCTTATCCAAAGAAGCAATCCGAGGATAACTCACACAGTTGAATTAATGATGGGTCAAGTTATTGTGTCAATAAGACTATTACTAGTCCAGTTATCATTAGTTAGGTGTAAGTTGTTCTGAGTACTTGTTAGCCAGTACTTTCACCAAGTAATCCATGACCGCGGAAAACACGACTTCTCGAGAAGATTTAACCCTGCAGGGGTGCACCAATTTGGCCGTACACGTAAGAATACCCCGCTAGTATGGAAATGCACTTCCACCAAGCGAGGCACTCAACACAAATCAACTCTTCTTCGCATCAAGCCCAAAGCACCACGTGCTGTGCGTGCGCGGCTAATCGAGCCCCACGAAGAAAAGGGGACCCTCATAGCACTGGAAGACCACGCCGCCCTAAATGCCGACTACAAAAGTTCCACCCTGGCCTCGGGTTCGTACCTGCATATGCGTGCATCAAATGGAAAGCCCGAACTAAGGGTGGCGATTTGGACGAGATGCGAATCGAATCAAATTGAGGGGGGCGCCCATACACGCTTCCCACATGCGGATAGTGCGCTCATCATGGATCAGTAGACAAGACCCTTTTCCTAATTAGGGTCGACACTAGCAAGCCTCAAAACCACGCCCGGCCTCCTGCCGGTGCCTTATCATCAAATTATTATTACCTCAAAATTAACAGGTTGTTGTTTAACATCGAGCCCCAGAACAAAAGATATATAGTAACAGAAAGTAACGGGCAACAGACTCGAGCAAAACAACCCTAAGCATGCTAGTAAGACACGGGCTCAGACAACGAGGTTATAGGAGTGGAGGTGAGGCAATATCAGGGTTAAAGGATAACATGTGATAGGTTCGTAACAGAAACAACTATTCATAGGGCTAGCAAGATAGACAACGGAAAGTATCGGTATCCAATGTTGAAAGGAACACAATGGTTCATGTGAGTGAATACTTGCCTGCAAACTCAGCAGCCTGGTACTGGGCTAACTCCTCAGAAGGGGTGTCGTAAAGCTCGTCTGTCTCAACATCGTCGTCTATTCGAGAAGAAGCAAACAAACAACGCAAAGAGACAAACAATCAATAACATGGCATATTGCACAATCATGGGATGATGCATGACCATTTAATTGATGCATCAAATTAAACTAGTTGACATGGTAACAACATGATTACATGGACACACATGCAATTTGAGTTGCATATGAAAAGCCCATGCATTATGGTTGAAACAATTGTTTTACAACTAACCAACAGGTGAAAGTGAATTAGCATGATGCATGGATGAGGAAAACAGAAACATAACAACAATAGAACAATTTTGAAATAAGGTTTACCAAGTTTGAAATTTTATTTATTAAGTTAGGGAATTTTGGTTCCTTAAAGGTGTTACACAAGTATTTGGTGTTTTCATCAATTTAAATTGTTCCAAACAAATAACAAAATTCATATTTGAAAAGATCATACAATTTTGGGTGGATTACATGTTTCAATTATTGAAAAAGGAATTAGGATGAATTATTTATGAATTAAACAAGTCAAACAAGATTTAAATGAATTAAATTCAAGTATGAATTTATTTGAATTTTTATTTGTTAAAAACATTAAACCAAATTCATATTTGAAAAGTTTACACTTTTCTAGTTTGAAAACATATTTTATAAGTTCAAAAATAATTTAATTTGAGCAAGTTATGAATTTAGCAAATTTAAATGATTTAAACAAGGTTTAAATTATTTAAGCAATTTTTAATTATTCAAACTATGAAACAGAATTTATATTTGGATAGATGGTCCAAAATGGCATGGAAAACATATTTTATTTGCATTATTTGGATTAAGTATGAATTAGTTAGGCAATTATTCAAATTTCAAATGAATTGTTTGAATTTGAAATTTGGATGCATTTGAATTAGTCAAAACAGATTACAAATGGTTTGAAAAGATAGATAATTAAATTTGGGGCAGTGTACATATTTTACTTTTATTATTTGGATTTATAAAATGAAAGTTATTTGCATTTTCATTTTGAGGACCATTCTGTAATTAAAGGAATTGTTTTTGAAAAAGAAAAGGGCTGAAAAACGATTTGTACTCTGCAGTGGCTAGCCCTAGCCACTGACAGAGGGCCCAAGGGGCCAACGTGGCCAGCGTGTGCGCGCGTGGCAGCAAGGGCCACTGACGAGTGGCCCCCTCCTGTCAGCCGTGCGCGAAAAAGTTTGGGATAAATTGCGAGTGCCAGGGCTCGATCCCAGGATGCGTACGAGCGCGCGCAACGCTGCTACCAGTGCGATGCTCGAACAGTTTTGTCAGTAACGCAAACGTAAACAGGTTATCACTGAGTTACGTGCAGGTTTCTGAATTTCGCTGACAGAACCGTGGTCGCCGGCGACGATCACCGTGGCTGCTCGCGCGTGCTGGTGTGTGCGTGTGCTTGCGGGCGTGTGGTGGACGCGGAGGCGTTCGTGTAGAGGGAGAACAGGGAGGAGGAGGACGTGATCGACTGCTCACCGGCGTCGTGGAGGTGGCAGAGGCTCGGAGCAGACGGCGGCGTCGACGTTGAGGATGGCGGCGCGGCTACAGAAGGTTCCCGGGCTCGAGGAGGTGTTGTCGAGGGAGAGGGAAGCACGGCGGTGCGATTTCTGTGGCTAGGTTGGATGGTGGCGTTGCGAGGCGGCGGTGGTCATCGGAGATTCAGAGGAGGAGCTCGTCGGCGAGGTTGCAGAGAGAGGTGGAGGGTGGCCGAGAGGGGAAAACGGCGGCGGTGCTCGAGGGGATAGGGTAGGGGCTAGGTTAGGGCAGCGGGGCGGGGTCTAAGGTGGCTATATAGGCCTAGGAGCGCGCGCTTGGCCGTCCGCTGCGGCTGCCGGCGACGTGGCGCCGCTCGGATGCGTGCCGTACGCGAAACAGAAGGAGAGAGGAGGGGGCGAACCGGTATCGGGCCGAGGGGGAGGAGAAATGGTGGGCTGGGCGCAGCCCACTGCCCCTAGCGCGCGGTTTTCTTTTTAAATTTTTTTGTTCTGTTTATATTTTTTTTTGCAGAATTGGAAATGGAAGAAAAAGATAAGGTTTAGGGCTAGGAAAAATTTGAGAAAATTTGGTATTGTTTAAATATGTATTAGCAACCACTTGACCAATTTTGTTTTTCCAAAAGTTCAAAAACTTGCTGGTTGTAAAAAATGGTTCAAATTTGAATTAATTTGATTATTGATTGATTTATTAAAAATAAGGATTTAAATGGCATGAACCTTTAGTCTAAAAATAAATGGAAACAAAAGATTAGCATGTTTTGGTAATTTTCATAATTTTCAAATTGGGTGCTGTTTGAAATTTGATTCCAATTTAAAAGATTTTGAGATTAAGTGATTATTGCAAACCAAATTTAAATGGGGTGAACATATAGTTTTAAATGGAAGCAAATGATTATTATTGTTGTGTAATTATCATTAATTCCAAAAGGTTGCTGTTTGGAAAAAATGTATTTGAATTTGAAATGAAATTTGAGTTAAATGAGTTATTAAATAAAATAACAAGTTAATAGTTCTATTTAAATAGAAACAACTAGCTGCTTTAATTGAACCTTTCATTTGGAAAATGTAACATAACAAGTATGAACAATTATTTGGATGTTGGTTTGGAATTTCAAATGTTTTTGGTATTAGATGAATTATTGATTAGAAACAAAACAATAGTTTTGGAATCACAATTTAATGGAAACAAACAATTGTTTATTTGAAATATCATTTTGGAAAATTGTAACATCACAAGTATGAAACAAAAGGTTTGAAATTTGGTTTGAAATTCAAATAGAAAACAAAGGAAAACAAATGAAAACAGTTGGAAAACAAAGCAAAACAGAGAAAAACAAATGGAAAACAAACAAAACAAATGCAATGAACATGATGCCATGATGCAAAACATAAAGTAAAAGAGAGCAAACATTCTAATGGCTATTTTTCATACTTGGGATGTTACAAAATGCCCCCCCTTGAAGGAATCGCGCCCCGAGATTCCTACTGAGAAAAGAAAAGGTCCGGATACTTCTTGCGACGATCCTCTTGAGCTGTGACACGTGAAACACATCGTGCACCTTGGATAGTTTTTTTTTCTGGAATTTCAAGATGATAGGCATTCCTGGCAACTCTTCTGGAAAGACGTCTGGGAATTGGAAGCCACCGGAACATTTTCAAGTAGAGGTAGATGTTTTGTATCGAGGGTGTATAGCTGAATGGAACTTGATTCATTTGGAGAATAGACTATCTGGCAAGAAGGGTGGAACATCGTTATTGATTAGACGTCGGTAGAATAACTGAAGTGGGAAGCAACAACAAGATTTCAACGGACGAAAAGGATGTTGAGAAGAACAGGATATCGAAGCAACATCAGGAAAACGAGATCAAAACACTCCTGAGGTACTACGGAAAACCCATCCGGGCTTCTAAAGGATCAATATCTACTGCTTAAGGAATAGAGGGTCTGCTTCCGGGGCTTACACGCCTCCGTTCTCAAACGTGAGTAGGCAACATGATAAATCATGTCACAACCACCTCCATTCCTATGGTCTAGTAGATATAACTATCCTAGAGAAACCAGGATTCCTGAAAACCTAACTTGAAAGTTTAGGTGAGAAGAGAAAACAACGTTGCACTTCCTTACCAGAAAAGGGAGGGTGGGTGGGGAAAGAAATAAAATGGCAGAATTCCTACTCTCAGGTTTCATTTTTCCTATATAGCTACAAAATACTTTCTAGACTCAACTGCGACCAGTAAAAGGGATCCTACAGGCAGACAGGCTCTGATACCATTTGTCGCACCCGGACTTCTAGGGGATACTCACAGCCCGTTAAACAGCAGATAAATGGCTTACGGGGCATACCGGCACCCGCATCTCAATGTGAGCAGGCCAACACGTAAACGTGTGACAACCATTCTCTACTATCCATCGTCTGCGCAAACCATCCCATAGAAATCTAGATACTTCCATTGACGTACTTCATAACATACACACATGGTACGTCAACGGCATTTGAACAAGTGATGTCACAACAGATCTCTACGACACAAAAGATTGAAATAAGTTGCAAATGGCTCTCATTAGAGCAGAGATAGCAAATACAATCATCCAGAGGACACATGTCCCAACATATCATCATTACATCACAGCGGAAGCATTCAATATGTCTGAGTACAGACAAGAACCAAATAGGCCTAAGAGGCCGGAAACGAAAAGACGGAGCCCATCCACGAAGTCTCGGATCCTGCCCGGGTCCGCTATCTACTCGTCAGCAGTCTCGTCATAATCCACGTAGTAGCCACCATGAAGATCCTCGGAAACGTAGTCTGCGGAAACCACAGCCCCAAAGGGGTCAGTACATAAACGTACTGGCAAGCAAGACTCACAATTCACCAAAGTGTAACCCGTCAACACCAAGCACAGATGCTTTGGGTTCAACGGAATAAAGGGGATATAAAAGATGCGGCAGCTGGCTGCACTAACCAACTACAGAACATGATACAACTTCCGGCTAACAGAAAGAAGATAAGATGGCATATCGTAACCAACTATAACTAACCACCAAACAAACCCATCCTGGATCTCGCCCCTTATCCAAAGAAGCAATCCGAGGATAACTCACACAGTTGAATTAATGATGGGTCAAGTTATTGTGTCAATAAGACTATTACTAGTCAAGTTATCATTAGTTAGGTGTAAGTTGTTCTGAGTACTTGTTAGCCAGTACTTTCACCAAGTAATCCATGACCGCAGAAAACACGGCTTCTCGAGAAGGTTTAACCCTGCAGGGGTGCACCAATTTGGCCGTACACGTAAGAATACCCCGCCAGGATGGAAATGCACTTCCACCAAGCGAGGCACTCAACACAAATCAACTCTTCTTCGCATCAAGCCCAAAGCACCACGTGCTGTGCGTGCGCGGCTAATCGAGCCCCACGAAGAAAAGGGGACCCTCATAGCACTGGAATACCACGCCGCCCTAAATGCCGACTACAAAAGTTCCACCCTGGCCTCGGGTTTGTACCTGCATATGCGTGCATCAAATGGAAAGCCCGAACTAAGGGTGGCGATTTGGACGAGATGCGAATCGAATCAAATTGAGGGGGCGCCCATACACGCTTCCCACATGCGGATAGTGCGCTCATCATGGATCAGTAGACAAGACCCTTTTCCTAATTAGGGTCGACACTAGCAGGCCTCAAAACCACGTCGGGCCTCCTGCCGGTGCCTTATCATCAAATTATTATTACCTCAAAATTAACAGGTTGTTGTTTAACATCGAGCCCCAGAACAAAAGATATATAGTAACAGAAAGTAACGGGCAACAGACTCGAGCAAAACAACCCTAAGCATGCTAGTAAGACACGGGCTCAAACAACGGGGTTATAGGAGTGGAGGTGAGGCAATATCAGGGTTAAAGGATAACATGTGATAGGTTCGTAACAGAAACAACTATTCATAGGGCTAGCAAGATAGACAACGGAAAGTATCGGTATCCAATGTTGAAAGGAACACAATGGTTCATGTGAGTGAATACTTGCCTGCAAACTCAGTAGCCTGGTACTGGGCTAACTCCTCAGAAGGGGTGTCGTAAAGCTCGTCTGTCTCAACGTCGTCGTCTATTCGAGAAGAAGCAAACAAACAACGCAAAGAGACAAACAATCAATAACATGGCATAATGCACAATCATGGGATGATGCATGACCATTTAATTGATGCATCAAATTAAACTAGTTGACATGGTAACAACATGATTAAATGGACACACATGCAATTTGAGTTGCATATGAAAAGCCCATGCATTATGGTTGAAACAATTGTTTTACAACTAACCAAGAGGGGAAAGTGAATTAGCATGATGCATTGATGAGGAAAACAGAAAAATAACAACAATAGAACAATTTTGAAATAAGGTTTACCAAGTTTGAAATTTTATTTATTAAGTTAGGGAATTTTGGTTCCTTAAAGGTGTTACACAAGTATTTGGTGTTTTCATCAATTTAAATTGTTCCAAACAAATAACAAAATTCATATTTGAAAAGATCATACAATTTTGGGTGGATTACATGTTTCAATTATTGAAAAAGGAATTAGGATGAATTATTTATGAATTAAACAAGTCAAACAAGATTTAAATGAATTAAATTCAAGTATGAATTTATTTGAATTTTTATTTGTTCAAAACATTAAACCAAATTCATATTTGAAAATTTTATACTTTTCTAGTTTGAAAACATATTTTATAAGTTCAAAAATAATTTAATTTGAGCAAGTTATGAATTTAGCAAATTTAAATGATTTAAACAAGGTTTAAATTATTTAAGCAATTTTTAATTATTCAAACCATGAAACATAATTTATATTTGGATAGATGGTTCAAAATGGCATGGAAAACATATTTTATTTGCATTATTTGGATTAAGTATGAATTAGTTAGGCAATTATTTAAATTTCAAATGAATTGTTTGAATTTGAAATTTGGATGCATTTGAATTAGTCAAAACAAATTACAAATGGTTTGAAAAGATAGATAATTAAATTTGGGGCAGTGTACATATTTTACTTTTATTATTTGGATTTATAAAATGAAAGTTATTTGCATTTTCATTTTGAGGACCATTCTGTAATTAAAGGAATTGTTTTTGAAAAAGAAAAGGGCTGAAAAACGATTTGTACTATGCAGTGGCTAGCCCTAGCCACTGACAGAGGGCCCAAGGGGCCAACGTGGCCAGCGTGTGCGCGCGTGGCAGCAAGGGCCACTGACGAGTGGCCCCCTCCTGTCAGCCGTGCGCGAAAAAGTTTGGGATAAATTGCGAGTGCCAGGGCTCGATCCCAGGATGCGTACGAGCGCGCGCAACGCTGCTACCAGTGCGATGCTCGAACAGTTTTGTCAGTAACGCAAACGTAAACAGGTTATCACTCAGTTACGTGCAGGTTTCTGAATTTCGCTGACAGAACCGTGGTCGCCGGCGACGATCACCGTGGCTGCTCGCGCGTGCTGGTGTGTGTGTGTGTGCTTGCGGGCGTGTGGTGGACGCGGAGGCGTTCGTGTAGAGGGAGAACAGGGAGGAGGAGGACGTGATCGACTGCTCACCGGCGTCGTGGAGGTGGCAGAGGCTCGGAGCAGACGGCGGCGTCGACGTTGAGGATGGCGGCGCGGCTACAGAAGGTTCCCGGGCTCGAGGAGGTGTTGTCGAGGGAGAGGGAAGCACGGCGGTGCGATTTCTGTGGCTAGGTTGGATGGTGGCGTTGCGAGGCGGCGGTGGTCATCGGAGATTCAGAGGAGGAGCTCGTCGGCGAGGTTGCAGAGAGAGGTGGAGGGTGGCCGAGAGGGGAAAACGGCGGCGGTGCTCGAGGGGATAGGGTAGGGGCTAGGTTAGGGCAGCGGCGCGGGGTCTAAGGTGGCTATATAGGCCTAGGAGCGCGCGCTTGGCCGTCCGCTGCGGCTGCCGGCGACGTGGCGCCGCTCGGATGCGTGCCGTACGCGAAACAGAAGGAGAGAGGAGGGGGCGAACCGGTATCGGGCCGAGGGGGAGGAGAAATGGTGGGCTGGGCGCAGCCCACTGCCCCTAGCGCGCGGTTTTCTTTTTAAATTTTTTTGTTCTGTTTATATTTTTTTTTTGCAGAATTGAAATGGAAGAAAAAGATAAGGTTTAGGGCTAGGAAAAATTTGAGAAAATTTGGTATTGTTTAAATATGTATTAGCAACCACTTGACCAATTTTGTTTTTCCAAAAGTTCAAAAACTTGCTGTTTGTAAAAAATGGTTCAAATTTGAATTAATTTGATTATTGATTGATTTATTAAAAACAAGGATTTAAATGGCATGAACCTTTAGTCTAAAAATAAATGGAAACAAAAGATTAGCATGTTTTGGTAATTTTCATAATTTTCAAATTGGGTGCTGTTTGAAATTTGATTCCAATTTAAATGATTTTGAGATTAAGTGATCATTGCAAACCAAATTTAAATGGGGTGAACATATAGTTTTAAATGGAAGCAAATGATTATTATTGTTGTGTAATTATCATTAATTCCAAAAGGTTGTTGTTTGGAAAAAATGTATTTGAATTTGAAATGAAATTTGAGTTAAATGAGTTATTAAATAAAATAACAAGTTAATAGTTCTATTTAAATAGAAACAACTAGCTGCTTTAATTGAACCTTTCATTTGGAAAATGTAACATAACAAGTATGAACAATTATTTGGATGTTGGTTTGGAATTTCAAATGTTTTTGGTATTAGATGAATTATTGATTAGAAACAAAACAATAGTTTTGGAATCACAATTTAATGGAAACAAACAATTGTTTTATTTGAAATATCATTTTGGAAAATTGTAACATCACAAGTATGAAAAAAAAGGTTTGAAATTTGGTTTGAAATTTAAATAGAAAACAAAGGAAAACAAATGAAAACAGTTGGAAAACAAAGCAAAACAGAGAAAAACAAATGGAAAACAAACAAAACAAATGCAATGAACATGATGCCATGATGCAAAACATAAAGTAACAGAGAGCAAACATTCTAATGGCTATTTTTCATACTTGGGATGTTACAGTGAGGATCTTGATTGCGGTGGCTTGAGCGACGAGACCTTGAGGACGATGATGAATGACGGCGATTGGCAAGATTAGCCAAGTTGATGTTGATGCGCGTCATTTGATCATTCAATCGAGCCTCTTGCTCTTGGAGTCGACGCTCATAGCGTTGCAACCCGTCCTTGACGAGTTCGCGGAGTTGGAAGTGGTCATTGTGGGTGACAAAGTTGGCGTAAGCATTGTCATTGTACAATGGATTGCCTTCGTCTTCCGAGCTCGGACTTGTGAATACTCCTTCCCTAGCCATCTCAAAAACACACACAAGGGTGATATTTAAGAAATGGACGCCTCACTTACCCAACGTTACCTTTCTTGGTCGTATTGAGGCTAGTGGACGAGCCTAGGTGTAGGGCGGTATGTCAAGAGCGAATCCAAAAAGATCGAAAGAAACCGCAAACGACAACACACACACTTTATATGGAAGGCAAATAGGTTAGGAAAGTGGCGAGGAAAAATCGACAAAACCGAAGAAAAGTTTGTTGTCAATCGTGGAGAGAATTCAAAGAAAAGTTAGCACAAAAACCAAACCTAAAGGATGGAAATATGGTGGAACACACACACGCAAGTGAAAAATGGGGTTAGTGCGACCAATGGACGAGCGAAGAACGAAATGGACCTAACGTAGACTAATGCTCAATGCCACACTAACACAAGGAGGACGCTAGCTCAAGCCGCAAATTTGAAAAGGCAACAAGATTCGCACCGTGGCAATCGGTCACTCTTTCTCTTTTGCGACGCAATGCTACATGTTCCTACAATGGAAAGCAATTGGCACCGATCCTTTTGCTTCTTTTTCTATTTTCTCTTTTTTTTTATTTTCTCTTTTTGATGGATTCCAAAGTGCCAATGTCTACTCGTAGCTAATCTCTCACAAGCTCTAACCTCGCACTCTCGATGCCACAAATGCGATGCCAAGCGGTGTAAAAAGAACTAGTCCGAATAGGTAAGTAACACAATGGGGTGGGGTGGTTCAAGCGGAAGCAAGTTATACCTCTCTTATTGATGATCACGGACATGCGGCCGTGGGAGAGTCGATGTCGTGGCGATCCGTTGATGTGGAAGCGTAGGTGATGTCGTGGGCGTCGCGTAGCACTTTGTTGCACTCAATTCGGATAAAAAACGATACAGAAAAAGAAGTTTCAAAATCTGTCGGGAAATCGAAGAGCTGAGATTTTCTGAGATTTTGGCTCAAATTCAAAATTCCTTCAAAATCAAGAAAAAATTTGGGCGAATTTGGGAAAAGTGGCTGAATGGAAAGATGGGGAATGGTATTTGGCAACAAATATGTGAAGCAAAACCACGAAAAACTCAACGAATCAACAGATCGGTCAAAATCCCTTTGTGGCTATTTTTGTGAAATTTTCGAATTTATGGTGGATAGAAGAAAAATTGGCGGTAGGGGAGGGGATGGGGTGTCGAATTCGTGTCAATCTAGCTCTGGATACCAGATGATATGGAGTTGGACTCCTAGATTGGCCCGATCTTCACGAATCGACGAAGAACGAACGAAGAACACGAAGAATGGTAAGAACACGAGATGGGGAATCGAGGGGAAACGTGGGGGGAACGCGGGACAACACACAAATCGGGATAAATCGCAAGAACCGAAAGATCCAATTTCCCGTCAACTAAGCCCCGAGGGCCGCCTACGGAACAATCGATCCAACTGAAGTCACCTTGATACAAACCATCTCACACCCGTAGCCGGTACCACTACGCCAATAGAACCCCAAGATAACGGGAGGAAGATTGGACAACTCTTGACTGAAACCCGATAGGGAGAGGACAAGTAGTTGGGATGTGCCTTGATACGATCCTCGACGAAGTCGGAGGAGTAGCCTTGATACGTTCCTCGGTACACACCGAAGGAGTAGTTCCTCAAAGAGGGATACAAGAGAGCTGAGCTCCAAATGTTCTAAATTCAACTCTAACCCTAGATCTGAGAATGGGGAGGACTATATACAGTCTAGTGCCAAAGGGGGGTAGGTTGGAGGATAAGATACAAGGGCCAAGGCCCCAAAGTGGCACGCAGGCCGCGCAGGAGCGGAGGCTCTGGTGGTTTCCACCGGAGGTACCGGTGGATCGAGCGGAGGCTCCGGTGGGGGTCCGGTGGTGGCTCCGTGGTCAACCACCCGAAGGGGTTTTGGGTGGAGGTTGCAACGGAGGCTCCGGTGGCGAGCCTTGGAGCGGAGGCTCCGGTGGGCACACCGGAGGTTCCGCCCGGGTTCCGGTGCTGGCTCCGGTGGTGGCTCCGCTGCCAGCCACCCGAAGGGATTTTCGGCGGAGGCCGCACCGGAGGCTCCGGTGGTGAGCGTGGAGCGGAGGCTCCGGTGGGAACACCGGAGGTTCCGCCGCCTGGGGCTTCCTGCGTTCGCCTCCTTGCGCTGGTCCTGCCCGTTCGCCTTCCGCGTCTTCTTGGGCACCCGTGGTGTGCTTGAACCTGAGCACACAGAGTGTTGCACCATGAGGTAGCGCAAAATCCACCAAGTTACCGAAAGTATGGATCGAGAGGAGCGAGTTCACCTTATCCTGGATGGCCTTTGCGCGTGATCTTGTGATTGGGTGGGCTACATCAGTTATAATCGGCGTCAATTGGCATTGGCAATTTACCATATGGCGACACCTTGTACGGGACATTGTAATCCTGCACACGAGGAATGGTGCATGCGTATGGGAGGTAATATAGTTGTGTCCCCTCTTTAGACACGATATAGACATCTGGGCAGTCCAATATTGTTTCTCGATTAATTTCGACTATCCCAACAGCTGGTTCTCCTCTATAATGCACCAGATCGAACCACTTGCACTTGAAAATAACAACCTTAGGATGCGGTCCTCCTAGTCTTTTCCACTGTTTTTTTGAAACATTTTCTACTGCAGGGGAGTGATACGTCATAAACGTATCTTTAATTTCTCATGTTCCATGTTGTTTTCGTGTTGTTTCCCACATGTTTTCCTTACAGTTTATGTCATTTTTACACTTTTTCCGGGACTAACCTATTTACAAGATGCCATAGAGCCAGTTCCCTGTTTTCTGCTATTTTTAGTTTCAGAAAAGTTGTTCTGTAAATATTCTCGAAATTGGAAAATTCGAAAGCCAGAAGTCTTAGAAGTCCCGGAAGCTTCCAGAAGTCCCGAAGAGCCCCAGAGGGGGTCCACAGGGTGGCCACACCATGGGGTGACGTGGGTCCCCTGGCCACACCACCTAGGGGTGTGGGCCCCCTGGACACCCGCCGGCATTGCCCTTTCGCCTATTTATACTTCCCCGAGGGAAAACCCTAAAAAGATCGACCTTTTCCACAAAATACATCCGTAGCTCCGTCGCCGCTGCCGACAAGTTTCGGGGGATAGATCTCTGTTCTGGCACCCTGCCGGGGGGGAAGTGCCCCCGGAAGCCATCTCCTTCGACTCCACCGCTATCTCCATCGTTGTTGCTGTCTGCTATGATGAGGAGGGAGTAGTTCTCCCCGGAGCTGAGGGCTCCACCTGTAGCTCTGTGTTTCATCTCTCTCTCCCATGGTGTGATCTATATGTGATCATGAGCTTTGTAATCTAGTTGAATTCGTAGATATTATTTCTTCATCTATTATGCTACTCAAGTGGTTTTTGTTATGAGATCTCCGTAAACACTTTGATCACGGTGTAAAGGTGACACTATGTGCACCGTGTGGTTTAGCATTATATTTATATTTTGTGTTGGATAACCCTATGAAATTGTAGTGTTTGCGTGGAACCATCTATGTCCCATGGTGACAGCATGGGGGTTATTTAGTTGGGAAAGTGCTTACTGTGAGGAGTGATGTTAAAGCCCTATGCGTGGATTGGTGTTGTTATTCAAGAGGAAAGTGGTTTCGAGTAGAATAGTGAAGAGATGGTATTTAGTAATTCAATTATGTTTTCATTGTTGAGAGTGACCACTAGTGAAAGTAGGATCCCAAGGCCTTATTTCCAAGCGTTGAAACACCATTTTCCACATGTTCTGCTACATGTTTGCTTGCTTCCATTTTTATTTCAGATTGCCATTATCACTTATTATCATCCATATTACTTGCATTTTACTATCTCTTCCCCGAACTAGTGCACCTATATACCTGACAAGTATATTGGGTGTGTTGGGGACACAAGATACTTCTTGTATCTTGATTGCAGGGTTGCTTGAGAGGGATATGTTTGACCTCTACCTCCCTGAGTTCGATAAATCTTGGGTGTTCCACTGAAGGGAAACTTGCTGTTGTTATACAAACCTCTGCACTTTGAGGCCCAACATTGTCTACAAGAATAGAAGCGTGCATAGACAGCAGGGAGTCCCCCATAGCCATTTATGGCCACCAAACAGAGTTTACAGATATTTACAAATGTACAAAGAGGAGATAGACTAAGGTAGTCTATCAAAAACTAATGAAGAGAACTAAGCCATGATGATAATTTCTCAGCCAAGGAAGAATTCAACCTATGCTTAAGAAAGGTGAGGTCCAGCAAAAACCAAACTTTATAACCTATGAAAGAATGCCTCTCAGATTTGAAAATGAGTCCATTCAGTTGTTTCCAAATATTCCAACAAGCCATAATTACTATCTCAGTAAAACAGGGGCCATTGAAAGCCTTTTTAGCTTGTGAAAGATTGGTCATTATAGTGTTATCACTCCATTGTATCAGTAAGTAATTCCAAATTTTGGAGCTCAAATAACACTGGAAGAAAAGATGTGTCCAATCCTCAAGACAATGCTGGTGACACAAAACACAGTACTCATTTCCTTGGATCTTCCACACTATCCTAACAATGCTAGTTCGTATTTTTTTCAAGTATTCCGTAGTATTCTACTCCATTGCATACGGTTAACACTCCACTATTTGTTGTGCTTCGATTAGGCCGAAGCTGCTCGTAGATGTTGGTTCGGAAGCGAAATCCATTCACGTCGTACCTGTCGTACCTACGGACCTTATAGTGAAAACTCAAGGCAACGGTTCTCAACTCCTCGTTCATTTCATGGCCTATGATTGCCCGTAGGTTCAAACGGAAAGCGTTAATGTAACATGCCACTTTTGCTAAAGTAGGGTTTGTGGTGTTGTGTTCATGGCATTCATGCATGAAAAATTTGACCAAGAATTGAATTTGAATTTTTAATAAGAATTTCCCGAAAACCACTTAAAGTGGTCACCCAAAATTTGTTTTCAAAACAATTTCAATTTTGGAAAGCCAAGACATGCTGAGCTTGGAAATGTTGAAAGGAATCCAAAAATTATTTGTGCCAAATTTTATTTTTACAAAAATGCCATCAAAACTTTTTTTGTTCTGCTTTTAAAAAGAAAAGGACCAATTTGTAGTTTCCAGTTTTCTGAGGGGGTTATGGGGAAAAATCCCTTTGTCTTGTTACTCCGCACCTCGCCGGAGGGCTGCTGCCTGCGCCCCTGCTCGCACAGATAAGCTGCAAGGACGTCGTGTCTCCTTTCCTTTCTCCTCCTCGCCTCGCCCCACTCTCTCTGGCTCCCTCTGCCCCTGGAACCAAACCCTTACCCTAGGTCTTCTCTGCCGCCGCCCATCGTCGCCGTTCTCGACCGTCCGCGACCGCGCTGGGCACGTCGACGTCCTCACCGAGCTCACCTCTCCCTCCTTGAGCTAGTACGGAAGCAGGGAAACTCGGGAGGGTCTCAATCGGGCCGCCCACCTTCGCCACGGCCGCCGCCGTTTTCTCGTTCCCGCCGGCGATTCCGGAGCCGCCTCGCTACCCAGAACACGCCATCTTCTTCACGGAGATGTGGTGAGCCTCCTCATGCCCTCAGCTCGCCCCTCCCCCTCTGGTTTATCCTGTCGCCGCTGGCCACCGTCCGCCGCAGCGCAGCTGCTCACCCGCGCCAAGTCCGACGACCATTTGGTCTCCCTCCGTTGCCCCCACTTTCGCCTTAGCGCCCTCTACCTAGACCGCAAATCAATTTAACGCATTATCCACCGAAGCAGTCGAATTTGAGAGCAACAGAGGAGTTCTTCTCTGGCTGACGCAGTGATGACATCAGCCTGACGTCATAATTCCATTTTAATTATTTGAGAAATTGATTTAAAATTGTAAAATCAATATCTTTAATTTGGAAAATCAGGAAAATATAAATAATATATGAAAATGTTTGGAAAATTATAAAATATTTAATTATGCCATTTTCAAACATGGTTGACAAAGTAAAAAATATAAATTATTTGAATTTATTTAAATTCATTTAAAATAGAGAAAATAATATTTTATTCAGTAATTTCAGAAAGTTGCAAGTTATATACCAAAATGCTCAAGATAAAAAATGCAATCTAGTTATGATGATTTCAAACCCATTTGAGCAATTAAAATTTGACACACTTTCAGAATCGCCTGAAATACCCTCCGAGGACCATTTCGGGGCTAATTTCAGTAAAATGCATAACTGCCATACAAACCCTAGCAACCCATCGAACATGCTTATGGCTGTACCTCAATCCATGCCCTTTCTCATGTATACATATTGTGCATTGCATCGATGCCATGTTTGATTGTTGTTCTTCCTGTTCGGTATTTGCTTCTTATCGGTATAACGCGACTCCGAAGAGAAGGCCATCAATTCCTTTGACGGATACTTGATCTTAACCGACAAGTCAAGAACTTATCCCAGAAGACTTATCTATTGGTTTTCTTATAACCAAGGCAAGCATAACCTCTTATCTGCTCATATATGTTTTCCAACGACTCTTGATTCTCGTACTTTGCATTCGGTTCCAAACTATTTGCTATTAGTAAATAGAGTTCTCCTATATAGTGCATAGCATACATATCCTTATCCACTGCTCCTAGCCGCCATATGTTTGTTTGTGCGCTCTTCGTTAAAGCTTGTGAGTCTTTCTTAGCCATGCCTAGTTGTGATATGATCCATCCGGTTGATGAATCTGGTCAATGCGTGAATCTATTATGCCAGGTTGTTGTGATTTGAATTATATTTGATAACTTGACTAATAATGGCATGGATGTGAGTCCACAATGGGTTGTGGCGTTTTGTCTTGTTCATGCCCATAGGAGCGAGTTCTCGCCTTCGAGCCAAGAATGAGTGTATAGCCACACGTGGGCCAATGAACCCCGCCCAGCTAACTAACTTGTTTAACCTTATCCATGAGACACATAGTTTGAGCTTTCCATCTGTGTGTGAGTCAGAAAATATTTTGGAAAAAACTTAGGGCGTGACCGGGACAAGTGATGGGCGTACACGGATCTTGATCCCGAGTCATAGAATAGGTGCCGTCAGGAGGTGGCCAACTCCCTGCTGACCGGGTGGCCCTGTTTGGGTTGACTCATGGATATGGTTCGACAAGGTAAAGGCTGGGAATCTACTACCCTCTGTCGGCACTTCCTGGACTAGTGCTAATCATGTGGCACTAAGAGTCAGTTGGTACGTGTGCGTAAAGTTGTACACCCCTGCAGGATTAAATCTTTTCGAAAAGCCGTGTCTGCGGTTATAGATGACTTGGTGACAGATTATGTGATCATAGATAACTTGAACAGAATGCTAAAACTTGTTGATAACGAATGGAAGGATGCCTCCTCGTAAATGCCGAGAGGGGTTACCTTGTAGTATGAGGTTTCGGAATAATTGAGGTGGTGATCTTTGAAACATTAGGTGCTGGAAATGATGTTGGTGGATAAAAGATGTTGATCTCATTAGTTGAGTAGTTTTATCACCTGTTTTGAAAATATTCTACGAGACATGCTATTCCTCCTCGATTTGAAAATCAAAGATTTTTTTACGCAAATTAACCTTCATAAAAGAATTTTATGAAAGTAGCAGATATATAATAGGTTAACTAAGGGTCCGTTCGGGAACACTCCAGCTCCTGGCTCTGCAGCCGGAGCGGGCGAAGCTGGCCCAGACGCATGTCCTCCACAGATGAGCGACGACGGAGCGATCCGACTTTTGCCCCTAATTTGCAGAGAGAGCCTTCGGCCGATCCTCGGAATGAAAAATCTGGAGAGGTTGAAAATTACAAGTGAATGCCACCGATAAGTGAACGAAGGGGTACGTAACTCCTCATCTCTCCCGTTTCTTTTACTCAACTTTGCCGCCGGATTGTGGAAAAAATGAAACGTTGCCGCCGGCCGGTTGAGCCTCTCCTCGGCTGAAACATGATCGCTGGCCACCAAATCAATCTGGATCACAGTCCAACCGCCACCGCAAGAAGGTAAACTGCGAGCAGGATGTGAACCGACACCTCCACGAGATGAACTTCTGTCACCGCAAGTTTCTGGCAGCCACTTCGAGGTCTTGCCCACGGCATCCTACTCGTCAAATCTTTCACATGAGATCATGTCTCAATGATAGGTTCAAAGCCCACGAACTATTAGATCCTATTAGGCCAGATTCATTTGTTGCCACCCATAGAGGTCATATTTCATTGGAATGGGCTGACAGCCTAGGACTCGCTGGAGTGGAGCTAGCCGAACAGGGATACGCCCTGCCTCTGGACCGGGAGAGCGCTTCACACTTGGAGCGGAGTGGAGCGACGAGATTTGCTGAAGTAGAGGGTTGCCGAACTCTCCCTAAGTCTTGTTGAGTACCTCCCATACTCATATTTGCTTAAATTTGGTTCAGGTGAAGTTCCTCACACCGGTGGTGCTACAACGTGGATATCGACGATTAGTTTGGGGTTACCAGGTAGCAGTCTGGAATCTATGGGCTGGGCTGTCGCCTTATGTTGCAGCCTCTTAGGACTTTTTTAGTTCTTGTTGATTAGCAACATAATTTTCCTTCTGTTGTCTGATTTAATGTTGGGTCATGTGACCTCTGTTTGTGAAGCTATACTCTAGTAATACTTGCTTTGTACAACTTCATGTCTAGAGTGCTGCTTTGATCGGTTATTGGTTTCGAGCTTATTGTTATACAGTTTTGGCTATGCCTGTGTAGTTGTCGCAGTCGAGGGGTTGTGGAGCCGATGATCTATTTCCGAGCACGCCTGCCGATGTGATTCGGCCTAGGCATGGTAACCCTAGTAACCCTCGATTGTTGTTGCACTTCCTAGACATATAGCATCTCTGTATAGCTCTGGTCCCATTCCTTCAGTTTCATACGACTCGTGGATCCTTTGATATGCATAGTTGGTTACGACTAGCATGGACACAAGGAGTAGTAGTACCGATGTTATCTGGCATGCGTGCAGAAGAATCCGGTATACCTACTGTTGTTTGTTGCGTCCGGGGCTGGTAACCCTGAACCCCTTGTGGGTCCATGACAAGGAGCGCATAACAGCATGCATACCTCTGGGTCCGGGGTCATGACAGTTAACTAGCGACAAGTAAGACATGATTGGGATGTTAAACATCGGCGAGGGGAAATAGAAAGTAATTTGCCTCGTAACCAATCAATGTAATTTGGTTGGTTGTTACCGGCACACTCGCGGAGAAACTTGTCCTCCTCGTATATGGTAGGTTGTTCGGCACTCGACCAATATTGAGCCACAAATTCCCTACAAAAAATAAGGGAAACTGGAGTTGGACCCAAAATTTTGTGAAGAGTTACGATACAATTACCGTGGAGAGCACTTACTCTTGGTACTCTATCGCCTCTTCTAGGTTTGTCAGGACATACAAACTTATATCGGTCCACACGTTCTGACTCAATTCTCGCATCTTGTGGCTGCCAGAAATTCCAAGTTTGCCTTTGAAGAGGCTAAGATCGGATTGGTTCTCGAGGGCGCCAGTGTTGTAACGATCCACTGGATTGTGCATGAGGGGAACATCCGGCAGATAATACGTTGTGATGACATTTGCCACCTCCTCGATTATAAATTCCTCGGCTATCGATGCTTCAATCTTACATTTGTTTCTAGCTTTGCTCCGTAGGGTCTTTTGTAGCCTCTCCGTTCTGCACATCCAACGTCATTGCACAGAACTTCCCATTCAGGCCTCGGTGGGGCGGTGTAATATCATTTGTTCCATAGGAACAAGAATCCAGGCGGAAACATTGCCTCTAATTTGCAGAAATAGCTCAGCTCCGCCAAGACCCTCGAGTATGCCTCGGGGATGAAGCCTCGAACCATTACTGGGAGTAGCTGCTCGAGCTATATGTGGTAGTCATGACTTTTGATCCCGATAATTTTCATGAGATCAATCCTGACACCCCTTTTTAGATTCGCCGCGTACCCATCGGGGAACATCAACAAGGTGATCCACATGAGCGCTATCCTCCTTTGCTCCCTTGTAAGAACCCAAGGGGCCTTTGGCTTCCTCCATTTCTTTCCCCCGCCGGGTGGCTGCAACTCAAGATTTGGTCTATCGCAAAGCTTCTTTTGATCGACTCTAGCCTTGACGTTGTCCCTCGACTTATCAAGAATGTCAAACAATATACCCCGATATTCTTCTCGGTGTTCATCACATCTATGTAGTGTGACTGTTCGAGATCCGGGAAGTAAGGGAGATCCCACAAGGACGGCTTGTGATTCCACGCGTGTGTGACATTGTACCCCTTGAACTTGCCTGGTTTCTCGGGATCATCCTCGAGGGCGTCTAACTGAGCGAGTATATGTTCACCGGCAAACTTAGGACGTGACTTTGTGACAGCGGTATCTCTCGTGAACTTCTTGGTGTCTTGTCTGAATTCATGGTCAGCACGAAGGAACTGCCGATGCAGATCAAAGCAACAATACTTGCGACCTTCGCTCAACCAATGGAACTCCATAGCACTGTTGCACTGTGGGCATGGGAACTTCCCGTGAACGGACCAGCCTATGAACAACCCAAAAGCCGGTAGGTCATGTAATGACTACTGGTACCATACAAACATATCGAAGTGTGTCTTGGTAGCTCGGTCGTATGTCCGGAATCCCGTAACCCAAGATTCTTTCAACTCATCCATCAACGGTTGCATCTACACACGTACTCATATTTTTTCCTGGGTAGTTGGGCCCCGGAATTATCAAGGACATGAACATATGTATTTGCGTTGCACAATGGCGCCGGGTGGGAGATTTAGCGGGATAACAAACATGGGCCAGCAACTCTATGAGGATGAGCCGTCATACCATACAGATGTAACCCAATCGGTCGACATGGCAATTCCTACATTCTGAGCATTGGCTGCTTTCACACCGTGTTTTTTGTCGAAATTCTTCCATGCTTGGCCGTCCGATGGATATATCATCATCTTCCTTTTGCTTGCGTCTTCCTTGACCCTTTCCATCTTTGTGCCATGTCTTCATTTTTGCAGTGTCCTTGTACATGAAAAGTCGCTGAATCCTTGGTACGATTGGAAGATACCTAAGGATGTTGGCGGGGACAACGCTAGGCCTCTTCTGGCCATCACCCGGGTCCACCTCCAAATACCTTGAGGATCCACACTTGGGACAGTAGCCGGCGTGCTCGTGTTCTTTCCTAAATAGGACGCATCCCTTCGGACCGGCATGGATCTGCTCGTATGGAATGTTAAGTACACGGAGGGATTTTCTTCGACCCGTAGAAGCTCGAAGGCAGAATGTGACCTTGAGTCAGCGACCAACGACAGCCATAATGTCATCAAAATAGTCTCCAGGAAGGTTATACCAGGCCTTGATAGCCATAATATCACCGATGGCCTTGACCTGTTTGTATTCCGTGTGGGGGTGAAGAGGCGCAACCGAGGACTCTAACATATCATAGAAAACCTTCGCGGTACCCTCTGGCTCCTCTTCTTCCATTCGTGCATCACGGAAGTCATTGACGGAAATCAAAGTAATTACATACTTGTGCTAGGGTAAAGAAGGGGCTATATTATAAATTGGTAAATAAAATTATTTTTCTAATTATAAATTTAACAAAGCAATTGTTGCAAGAAAACAAAATTCTTTACTGCGTGCCTGCACACGGTAAAGGATGCAACTTTGCGGTGTGTCTCCACACGGGAAAGAGCTGACAGTGGGTGCAACTTTACCGTGTGCATGCACATGGGAAAGATCTGACGTGATGCCCCCGTTATGCCGCGGGACGGAACGGACACGTGGTAGTAATCGTTTCCGTGTGTATTCATTACCATGTGGGTTTTGTGCTCGTCTTTACCGTCTGTATTTAATTGTACTAAATCATGTGGTGCTGGTTGCCGTGTGCGGCACACGGCAAACATTATGTATGCCGTGTGTCTGATATATAAGACACACGGAAAAGAGCTGAGCACACGGAAAAGAGCTCGTGTCCGGTAGTGCAATAGCTGAACCTGCCAGGCGACCCAATAGCTTGGGGAGCAATCTAGAGACGCTCCAGCAGAATCACGCCCATCGCCAAGTGCGCGTGGGCGTTTCTGATCGGCACCATCTTCGGCGCGTCATCGCCGGAGTCCCAACATCCCCACAGTTACTGTCGCCAGTGCAAGCACAGCCGCAACGTCGCCACCGAAGTCGAGCGCTACGTGCAGCGCCGGAGGAGAAACGGGGTCAACTGCATGGTTCCGAAGATGGGAGGATCAAGTGTTAGTGTTGAACATATTCTGTACGTGTATAGGTTGGGCTTGTACGTTGTACCTATAGCGTCTCTCTCCCCTTGTATTTATTGGGAGACTAGACCCGATCACACCCCTGTACCTATATATGTGCAATGTGCACGATCAATGCAAACCACAGATGCACCAAATCTCCTCAACATGGTATCAGACACCTCCCAATCCTAAACCCTAGCTTCCGCCTACAGCCGCCGCCCCGGGCCGCAGCCGCCGCCCCGCGCCGTCGCTCCACCTCCACGCGCCGCTGCCCTCCTCCGCAGCCGAGCGCCCCCGCCGCCGTGCGACCTCCCCTGCCCTACCGCGTCGCCGCCTCTCCTCCCGCGCCGCGCCCTTGCCGCCGCACCTCCTCCTATCGCGCCGCCGCTACCTCCTAACCGAGTGCGCCAATGGCATCGTCCGTCTCCTCCGGCCGCACCAACCCCTTCGCCGGCCCCGACCCGGCCGTCATCCGCGACATCAACATCCAACAGCGCGTCCCCGTGACGCTCGACGCCACCAACTCCTTCTACTGGACCTGGAAGACCTACTTCTCCCTCCTCTTTCGCGAGGAGAACCTCATGGATCACATCGATGGCTACATCGACTCGCGCGGCATGCTGGACGATTCCGAGTGGACCGCGATCGACGCCACACTCATCCGCTGGTTCTTCACCACCATCTCGCGGGACCTGTTTCACATTGTCGTCAGCGAGGGCGATGACGCACGTACCGTGTGGGTCAAGCTCAACGGCCACTTCACCGACAACAAGCTCTAGCGTCGCGTCTTCTTGCAGCAGGAATTCTTTGACTGCCACCAGCACGACAAGTCAATTGACGAGTATTGTTGTCGCGTCAAGCAGTTGGCGGACGAGCTGCCCGACATCGGCACCAAGGTCGACGATGATCTTCTCCTCAGCACGCTCACTGCCGGCCTCAATGAGGACTTCGGCAACGCCGCCGGCAACCTCACCTTGATGTCGGATCCCTCCTTCCCCAAGTTCGTGGCATACTTGAAACTGGAAGAACGCCGGATGAAAGGCGTGAAGAAGCGAGTGCAGCACCAGGATCTCGCCGCCGGCACGTCTCCCGGCGTCCCATCATCGACCACTCAGCCCGTCCCACGGCCGTCGCAGCAGCCCCCTCCGCCGCCCGGGTTCTAAACCGTCCCTCCCGCCGCCACGCAGCCGCAGCAGGGTGCGCGCCGCGGCAACCGCCGTGGTGGCCGGAAGCCGCAGCAGCAGGCGCCCGCGGGCGGACACGCGACCGGGGGGCGCCTCGTCCGCACCAGCCCACTCCGCCCTGGTCCTACGGCGCCAACCCTAGGACGGGCTTCGTCCAAGCCTACTCCATGCCCGTGCCTAGGGCACCCGCGCCGAGCATCTTCGGGGCCCCACCGCCGAGCCACCAGGCGTACTTCGTCGGCCTGTCGCCGCGCCTCATGGCGCCCCGTACCCGGCTGCGCCCCCCGCCGCGCCGTACCCGGCTGCGCCCCCTGCCGCCCCCAACCCGGCCTTCCCGGCCATGGGCGGCTACGACGCCGCGCCTCCATACGGCGGGTATCCGCCCCAGGCGACCACCCCGTGGGATCTCGCCCTCCTCGCCGCGCTGCACTCGGCCCCGCCCCCCAGCGCCTACGGTGGCGGCAGTGACTGGCACATGGACACCGGCGCCACTGCTCATATGACATCCCACGCCGGTAAGCTTACGTCTTCCACTCCTGTTTATACTTCCACTCGTATCACCGTTGGTAACGGCTCATCCTTACCCATTACACATATTGGTCATAGGTGCTTTCCATCCACTTCCACTCCTATCACCATGTCTAATGTTTTCGTTTCTCCTGACTTAGTAACCAATATTGTCTCTGTTCGTCGCCTTACTCGTGAGAATCCCATTACTGTTGAATTTGACGCTCTTGGTTTTTCTGTGAAGGATTCCCGTACACGGATGGTTCTCCACCGATGTGCTAGCCCCGACGAGCTCTACCCAGTGCATTCCACCACCACCACCGCCACTCGTCCAGCCACTTTCGCCACCAGCGTCGATCTTTGGCACGCTCGTCTCGGTCATCCCAACTCCACCGTGCTGCGTCATATTCTCCAGAGTTTTTCATTCTCATGTAATAAAGCCGAACACCATACTTGTGAGGCATGTCGTCTGGGCAAGCACGTTCGTCTTCCTTTTAGCGCGTCTACCACTATTTCCACTTTTCCGTTTCAGTTATTGCACAGAGATGTTTGGACGTCCCCGGTTGCTAGCAACACGGGTTATCTATACTATTTGGTGATTTTGGATGATTTTTCTCACTATGTGTGGACGTTTCCCCTCCGTCGCAAGTTTGACGCTCTCGCCACTCTCACTAGCTTTTATTCCTACGTCGCCACTCAGTTCGGTCGTCCCATCCTTGCCCTTCAAACTGACAACGGGAAAGAGTTTGACAACGCCGCTGTTCGCCACCTACTATCTTCTCACGGCACCATCCTGCGCCTCACCTGTCCCTACACGTCCCAGCAGAATGGACGAGCCGAGCGTGTCCTTCGCACTCTTAACGACTATGTTCGCACGTTGCTCTTTCACTCCAACGTGCCCCCCAGGTTCTGGCCCGATGCTCTTGCCACCGCCACCCTACTTCTTAACATACGTCCATGTCGTTCCCGCTGGAACTTCACCCATCATCAGCTCCTCTTCGGTGTATCCCCATCCTATGATGGCCTCCGGATCTTCGGATGTCTATGTTACCCCAGCACCGCGTCCACCACCCCTCATAAACTCGCCCCTCGGTCGGTTTCGTGCATCTTTCTCGGTTACCCCTCCAGCACCAAAGGTTACCGGTGCTATGATCCAATGTCCCACCGCGTGTACACCTCGAGACATGTTTACTTTGATGAGCTTGTGTTTCTGTTCCAGCAGGTACCTTCTCCGACGCGGCTCGCCCCCGCAATTGGCGAGCCGTCTTCATCGCCCCAGGCTCCGGCTGCGCCCGCGCCTCCCCCGGCCCCGGCTGCGCCCACGCCTCCCCCGGCACCGGCTGCGCCCGCGCCCATGGCCCCGGCTGCGCCCGTGCCATCGGCACCCTTGGCGCCCCGCTGCAGCCACACCTCTCACCGGCCGGTGTGGTCACCCGCGCTCGGACTGGGACCTTCCGTCCCAACTCGCGCTACCTCGACACCGAGTACGCCTGCGCCGCGTCTTCCTCGACTCCGTCTCCACTGCCCTCCTCCGCTCGTGCAGCCCTTCGGGATCCGAACTGGCTCGCAGCCATGCGTGAGGAGTTCGACGCCCTGCAGTGCAACCGCACGTGGCAGCTTGTCCCGCGACCCTCTAAATGCCAACGTCATTACTGGCAAGTGGGTGTTTCGCCACAAGACTCGCCCGGACGGTTCACTTGAGCGCTATAAGACGCGTTGGGTGGTGCGTGGTTTTCGACAACGCGCCGGCGTGGACTTCACCGACACCTTCGCCCCGATTGTCAAACCGGGCACGATTCGCGCCGTTCTCCAGCTCGCTGCCTCTCGCGCCTGGCCAATACACCAGCTCGATGTTTCCAATGCATTCTTGCATGGACATCTCGCCGAGCAAGTGTTCTGTCAGCAGCCCACTGGTTTCGTCGACACCGCCCTGCCGGACCACGTGTGTCTGCTCTCCCGTTCTCTTTACGGGTTGAAGCAGGCGCCTCGCGCCTGGTACCAGCGGATTGCGGCCTTCCTTCACCAACATGGGTTCTGGTCTACCCGGTCCGATGCCTCTCTGTTTGTGTATCACCAGGGAGCCGCTACCGCGTATCTCCTCCTGTACGTCGACGACATCATCTTGACTACATCCTCGCCGGCTCTACTGCAGCAGATTACAGCCCGACTAGGCACTGAGTTCGCCCTCAAGGACTTGGGGGCTCTCCACTACTTCCTCGGCATCGAGGTCATCCGCCGTGCCTCGGGCTTCTTTCTGCATCAGCAGAAGTACGCGCACGAGCTTCTGGAGCGCGCAGGAATGCTTAATTGCAAACCTGCCTCTACGCCTGTCGATACGAAGGGTAAGGTGTCCGCCGTCGAGGGTTCTCCGGCGTCCGCCGCCCCGTTCTACCGCTCCATCGTCGGTGCGCTTCAGTATCTCACCCTGACGAGGCCTGATCTTCAGTATGCTGTTCAGTAGGTGTGTCTACACATGCACGCTCCGCGAGATACTCACTAGGCCCTGGTGAAACAGATTCTTCGGTACATCCGTGGCACCATGGACATGGGACTCACTTTGACGGCATCCTCCGACATCAGCCTTGTCGCCTACTCCAACGCTGACTGGGCTGGATGTCCCGACACCCGACGCTCCACCTCAGGCTACTGCGTCTACCTAGGCCCCTCCTTGATCTTGTGATCATCCAAAAGACAACCCACGGTTTCACGCTCGAGTGCCGAGGCCGAGTACATGGCTGTGGCTAACGGCGTTGCCAAGTGCTCCTGGCTCCGACAGCTGCTCCAGGAGTTGCTATGTGAGGTTCCCAAGGCTACAATTGTCTACCGCGACAATGTCTCCGCGTTGTACCTCTCGGCTAATCTTGTTCATCATCGCCGGACGAAGCATATCGAGCTCGACATTCACTTCGTTCGGGAGCACGTCGCCCTTGGTAGTGTTCGAGTTCTTCACGTACCTACCGATCAGCAGTTCGCCGATGTGATGACGAAGGGCCTTCCAACCTCGACTTTTGAAGGTTTTCGATCCAGCCTTTGCGTCTCAGGCGACGCTTCGACGGCGGAGGGTGTTGAACATATTCCGTACGTGTATAGGTTGGGTTTGTACGTTGTACATGTAGCGTCTCTCTCCCCCCTGTATTTATTGGGAGACTAGACCCGGTCACACCCCTGTACCTATATATGTGCAATGCGCACGATCAATGCAAACCACAGATGCACCAAATTTCCTCAACAGTTAGAATCCGACTTGTCATATTGACTCTGTTTTTCTGCTATTTGAGATTACCTAAATACGTTGTCTCGCGCGACGTCTCGAGCGCTCGCCTTGACGTGCTCTTTTCCACATCCCTGGCTTCCGTTAGACCATCCGCACGTGCGCAAGGCATCGGCCCAACAGCTACGGACTTGGCCATGGAAGTAGCTCACTATTATTGGGACGTACTGCGAGCAGTCGCAGGCACTATTTAGCACCCCTAGCGAGGGCTACTTTCGACTCGCCCGTAGACAGGTTTCAATTGGGCCGGCCCATTAGGGCCTGTGTGTTGAAAGAAAATGAGCCGGGATTCGAACTCCTGACCAGGAAGTCGCGGCCCCAGCAGCGAGCCACGGGGTTCGTGTAATGGTTCCGTGCTTAACCGCTTTATAGTCTTTTTGTTTTGTTTTTTCCATTTGTTTTCTATTTTCTTTTATGTTCTTTTTTTTTCACCGATTTTTTTTGTTCAAAATTAACTTTTGTTTCAAACTTTAAAATGTTCAAATTTATAAAATTTTTAATTTGAAAATTGTTCGGAAAAAATGTTAAAATTTTATTTTTGTTCAAATGAAATAACCGTTTAAATATAAATTTGTTCAAATTTAAGAATCGTTCATATGTGACATTTGTTCATGTTGAAATTATTTATTTATTTTAAATTGTTCAAACTTAAAAATTATTCAAAATCAAAAATTGTTCAAAATAAAAAATTGTTCAAACTAAAAAATTGTTCATTAAAAACATGAAAAAGAAGGTGATAATAAAAAGTGCAAACAAAGAATCTTTGCACGAACCGAACATAGCCTAGTGGTTGCGTGCAACAATCCCGAACCCGAGTTCCCAGGTTCGATCCCCCACCAAGACCCCCTTTTCAACTTCTTTTCTGGCCATTTTCTCTTAACTAAATGGGCCGGCCCATGATCCGTCCGCGTGTGGGCGAGTCCTATTAGGACTCGCAATAAGCGGCACATAGGAGATCCCCGAGCAGTTGCCTACTAGCATTTGTCTACGGATCTTGTAAAGTTGCCCACCGATTCTCTTTTGTTCACTAGCAGAAACAGGGCCAACCATTCCGGTTGGTAAACCCCATTTGTCTCGGTTGTGCAACCGGGATGGGCCAGCTGGAACAAATGGCCCAAAGCCATTCATCCCGGTTGTACCAGCACCCGGGATGCCTGGGGGTGGCCCACGTGGCAGGGCATGTGCCATTCTGGCAGGGACTATTCGTCCCGGTTCTTCCCACAAACCGGGATGAATGCCCCTTCTACCGCGGCAGATTTTTTATTTTTGTGTTTATTGTTTTCCTTTTTATGTTCTGCGATCCCCAAGGACCTCCCAGTGACCCCTCCCCGGACCTCCCAGATCCCATGAGAAGAGAGGAGCCCCGGTGGGCCCTCCCCGGATCCCAGGAGAAGAGAGGAGCCCGGTGGCCCTTCCCCGGACATCCCGGATTCCACAAGAGAGGAGCCCCGGTGGCCCCTCCCCGGACCTCCTGGATCCCACGAGAAGAGAGGAGCCTCGGTGGCCCTCCCCGGACCTCCCGGATTCCACGAGTGACTAAGTAATGCATATATATAGGAAAAGAAGGAACACCTATATTACAGAATCAAAGTATATCGAGCATATTACATGACCGATGGATGAATTACAAAATCAAGTTCATTCCCAAGCGCAATTTAGGACCACTGCATCTAAGAAGCCCGCAATTTCCTCCTGAATTGCTCGTATGCGGTCCCTTGGTAGAAGACCGTCCCGGAGCCGTTCGATCTAATATAAAGAAGAGTGGTCAATATATATTAATGAAACTAACTAACTAAAATAGATGGTAATAAGAAAAATTGACGACTGACGTATATGAAGTTTGTCTAAATCTGTGCCCTTGCGACAGGTCGTCTGACGAATGGACTCGCAGACGTAGTATCCACACAAGTGTTTCCCGTCTCCCTGTTGCAAGCACTTTACGAGAACATGGTTTCAATCAAAATAATAATCAACCAGCCATGATAATGGTATCGAAAATAGAATCAAGGAGATGCGCGGATCTAGATAGTAGTACTTACTTGCACAATTTTAAATGTAAGCTCTTATTTCCATTCACCCCTGGCCTTTTTTTGTGAACCTCTTCCAAGCGCTGTCCGGGAAAGAAAAATAATAAAAAAGAGTTAGTAATTACTTGGTATCCGAAAATGAAACAAAGTAGTCGATATAGTGCCATATATAAAGATTGAAATTAATAAAGATTGAAATTACCGCTGGATCATTTCATGCATGTCCGCCCAGAGCTCAAGGGGTTTATGTTTTGGGTCCATTACCAATACTTTTCCTTTGTCAACTTGGAAGATTAGCATAATAAAGTGGAAGCTGCACACGCATAACTCATCAATTATACATCGAGTAAGGAAAACAGAATGTGTACAAAGCAGTGACACTCACCCGAAGTTGTAAGGAAATAGTATTTCCCGTCGGTGTTCTTGAAACCTTATTGCCCTCAGAAGGTTATCTTCTGTAACCTTGGGAGATAGCTCAAGAGTCTTATGATTAACAAAATGTGGGTCAATGAACCCAATATAATAGATTTGTCCTCTTTTGCATTCGAGAATCTTCATTCTGCAATTATAATATAATGAGTGTACTATATATATGAATGCAATGAACGAGGTGAGCTAGCTCGAGACTTAATTAGAGAAATAAGTACTTACAGACAATAGGCACTAACGATAGATTTGTCGAGGGCCTTCTGCTGGAATAACTGAAACAATTCCTCAAATTTCTGAGATTTCTGAGCGGCTTCCATATACCAATTATGCACTCTTCGCATTTTGGTTGGTAGATTCTTTACCTCCTCGGGTTTGACGAGAGGATTCCCGTGCCGGTATTTGTACGCACATTCAGAAGCGGGGAAGTACTCTACTATTTGCATATACTCAGCAATGGACAAACCCGCAGCAGCTGCCCCTGGTCCGTACAGTTCTATAAACTCCGGACCAATTTGCTCGTCAGCATTAGTGATCGGCCCCACCTAGGTATTGGAAATCACTTTGAGCCGGGAGATGGATTGTTTTTTCTGCTCTCCAAGCTCGGCAACTGATTTCCCTCTTTTCGCGCTTGCGCTACTACTCTTCGTCGACCGCACCATTTCCTGGTGTGACTTCAGAATAGAGCGGTCATAGTCAGTTGACATGCTCGTCTTGGGTTGATGAACAGTCTTCACCATTTTTCACGCTCGTTCTAAATCTTCTTCGGTGTTGGGGAAATCTTCCTTTTTCTGCTCCTTCGGCTTTGATTTCCATGCCTCGTATTTGTCCCTTGCGATTTCCTAGGTTTGCTCAGGAGTATAGTCGTAAGGTAACTTGGGTAACTCCTTTGGTACCTTCGGGAGGGGCGACCGTTGACGTTTGGGTGATATTTTACGACTCCGCAAAAACTTAGTGGGAGGAGAAGGCTGACGCGGCGGCGTAGACGACCGTGCTGGAGACGGCATGCACGGCGTAGGCGACCGCGCTGGAGACCGCATGCACGGGGGAGACGACCGCGCTGGAGACAGCATGCACGACGGAGACTGTTGCGCTGGAGAATGGTGAGGAGTCGATGGCCTTGTCGTCTGATTTGGAAGCACAATGTATTCCTTTAGCCATAGAACGGTCAACTTCTTCGCTTCTCCGAGTTCAGTCACCTCTCCGTATTCACCTTCGGGGAATTCAAGCTTCACCCGCTCGAATCCGTTGACAACTTCATCGACCCCAACAACAGCGTAGCCCCGTGGAACCGGAAGACTATGGTGAGTTGGTTCGTTGCCAATTGGTAAGGCATAGCCGACCGCCGCCTTGATGGTTATGTTGACGACCTTCACGTGGAACTCACAAGTTGTCATCTCCGTGATATCATCCACTGGGTGCATCATCGGCGATGCATCATCACCCTGGAGTTGAGTGGACGCAACGCTGCTTTTCCGATGAGAATGTGCGGCGCCGGTAGCATCGACTTCACCTTCTACCACGTGTGGTACGCCAATAGTACCTAGCTACTGGCTAAGTGCGTTAATTTGCTCCTGCTTCTTCATTGCTACGTCATGCGTCCACTTCATCTCTTCTTCAAGTTGACGCCTCCAGTTTGCCTGACTCGCTGCTTCAGCTGTCTCCGCGTCCTTTTTTCACTAACGGCTTCTATCAGGATATTTCTTTTTGCTCTCGTCAAACCCAATACTCCATAGAACACCGCCTCTTGTTGATCGTGTACGCCCTACGTGTTCCGCATTCTTGAGGGCGCGTGTGAGCTCGTCGTTCTCTCTATCTGGCACGAACCCCCCTCTTTAGCATCCTTTATTGCGTTTCTAAGATCTTCGATGGGTAGAGGATTCTCTTTATGCCTTTGATTATAGATGCAGTTTCCTTCGGCGTCCAACTTGCCCCCATACCCGTAGAACCAAGACCTTGCCCGCTCGACCCACATGAATGGCTCGGGAGTGATCCCATTCTCAAGCAGGTCGTTCTCCCATTTCTCCCACTTGGGCAAGGAACCCTTGTAGCCAGCTTGCCCCAAAATATGGTGATATACCTTTTTGGCGGCGTTTTTCTGATTTGTTTTTTACCTTATCTTCGCATCATCTCACAGCTTATACTTCACAAAATCTGCCCATAAGGGTTTTATTTTCTCATACCCTCCAGTGAAATCCGGAGTCTTACCCTTCTTGATAAAGTTAAGGTGCAATCTTTTCTTCCGGTTGCTGAATTGCTGGGCCATCTTTTCCAAAGTCAACGCCTTGACCCTTTTCACTAACTCAAGTTTCTCTTTATTAGCATCGGCTTCACCATCTACCTCCTCATTCTCATCCGCCTCATTCTCGTCCACCTGCGGCGTCGGTAAGGTGAAATTACACATGATCGTTTTGAAAAGATTATCTTTGGCTATGTTGCTGACAAATGAAATTCCTTGACTCTGTGGATCTTTTGGCTCAATCCACTCTTGAACAGTGATCGGGATGTGATCCCTAACTAGCACTCTGCATTGCTTTACAAATTTTTGGGCAACATCAGTGGGAAGCTCGGGTGCGCCGTCTGCTGCGATCATTTAGATCCTATATCTTTCTATCTCTTTCAACTTCTTTGTTGCGCCTCGTTTAGTGTTTTTCCGGTTGATATGCTTGAACCGGATGGCTAAAAAAATAAAGAGTGTTAATACATGTATATAGATAACGGATGATTCATTAATTAACATATCTATATGCACGTCAGAGCCGGTGTTTGTAATTTGTATGGCTCCACCTGAGCCGTCGGCTTCTCCCTCACCGGAGCCGTCGGCTTCTCCGTCAGCAGAGACGTCTCTTCCGGTGAGCTCCGGATCTCCCTCACCGGAGTTGTTCATCCACTAGCTCAGATCGGGCTCTCCCTCGGGCCCGCAGATTAAACCTGCGAGCAAGTTTTCCGCATCTTCGTCTCTTGGTTCCATACTATTCGGAAATACACAAAATTTCCTAAGTTTTCCGCATCTTCGTCTCTTGGTTCCATACAAAAAATACAAAGTGGAACTAAAATTCCGTAATTTAAATACACTAAGTCAAAAACATAAAAAATTACCAAAAGTTTACACTACGTATAATTTGATTCTACACTAAGTCAAAATACTACAAAAGTAATAATTCTTAAGTCAAATTCCCTAAGTCAAATACGGTAAGTCAAATTTCTAAAAATTCTTACTTTTTTACACTTAGACAAATTACTAAAAATTCTAATATTTTGCACTAAGTCTAATTACACTAAGTTAAGTTACTAAAAAAATAAACTAGTGGTACTAAAATCCCCTAAGTCAAAAACATAAAAAATTACCAAAAGTTTTACAATAAGTATAATTTGATTCTACACTAAGTCAAAATACTACCAATTTTTTTTCTTAAATCAAATTCCCTAAGTCAAATACACTAAGTCAAATTTCTTACTTTTTTTACAGTTAGACAAATCACTGAAAATTCTAATATTTTACACTAACTTAAATTACTAAAAAATAAACTAGTGGTACTAAAATTACCTAAGTTAAATTCCCTAAGTTAAATACACAAACAATTACCAAAAGTTCTACACTAAGTAAAAATTGATTCTACACTAAGTCAAATTACTAAAAAAAATCTTAAGTCAAATACACTAAGTCAAATTACTAAGTCAAATTTCTAAAAATTCTTAAGTAAAATACCTAAGTAAAATTTCTAAAAATTCTTAAGTGAAATCCCTAAGTCAAAAATTTCAAAAAATTCTTAAGTAAAATCCCTAAGTCAAAAATTTCTAAAAATTTTTAAGTAAAATCTCTATGTCAAAAATTTCAAAGTCAAATTTTCTACACTAATGTTTCTAACACTAAGTCCAAAATTTCTAATGTTTCTAACATTAAAATTCTAAGACAAAAATTTCTAATGTTTCTAACACAAAAATTCCTAATGTTTCTAAGTCAAATTTTCTAACAATAATGTTTGTAAGTAATATTTCTAACTAATATATCTAACATTTCTAGTATTTCTAACAATTCTAAAAATTCTAGTATTTCCTAACTAATGCTTCTAACATTTCTAACAGTAGTAAAAAAGTAAATACAAAAACAGTAAGTAAAAAAGAAAAAAAATGAAAAAAATGCCCTCTCTGTTTCTCTTACAGAGGAGACAAAGAAGGGGCGATGGAGGCAGTGGCGACCTCCATGAGCTCGGACGCGCGCAGGAGGGGAAGTGGCGCCGCGACGGAGGGGCAGTGGCGCGGCGTGCTACGGCGACCTCCACGCGAGCTCGGGCATGCGCAGGAGGACCTCCACGAGAGATGCGGCGACCTCCACGAGCTAGGGCGACAATGGCGACGGAGCGGGCGCGCTCCACCACGGGCTATCCTCCACGGGGCGACGGCGCGGTGGCGGGCAACGACGCAGCAGCCTGGTGGCGTTCGATACTCCTTTGTAAGCGGTTGTGGATTCGGGGAGGGAGATGACGGGGTTATATAGGACGGGGCATCCGTCGCGGGTGATAGCAACGACCGGGATGAAAGGGTCATCCGTCCCGGTTGTTGCTACCAACCGGGATGGATGCTCCTCCCTTTTTTTTTCATAGCGGGCGGATGGGGGGCACGTTCAGCATGCGCGTGGTGGGGGGGGGGGGCATACGTCCGGATTGTTTGAAAAACCCGAGACTAATGCCCTATTTTTAATTATTTTTAAGTTAAAAACTTGTTCCTACATTTTTTTCCAAAACTTCTATAAAACATTAAATAACAATCAGAAAATTATAAACTAACGGAATATATTAATTTCCAACATATTTGGTGAAGTTTAAAATTTGAATTATTTGCATTTGAATTAATTAATTTAAGAAATGGAGAAAATATCAAATAATTCAATAAATTCTGAAAATTCAAGTTACATATCAAAATTACCAGAAAGATAAATTCAACTCACTTATGATGTTTAAAAAAAATCATTTGGGCGACTGATAAGGTGGACTTTTCTCCAGCGGGCCTAGGTTTTCGCCGCGGAGGGGCTCCGGAGCGTCACGATTTCACCAAAAACTAGGAGTTAGCATACCAAGTGTTTACATGTGTTGTTAGGGTTTTACATGCCAAATATTCACTCACCCTTCGTTTTGGTTCTTTACCGGCATCGATTCCTCTCTCCGAGTCATATAATCGGAGGTAGAATACAAAATAATCGATATCGCCATCGTACAGCCCGACTGTGGCTCTTGATTGCATATATGCATATGAAAAGAACGGTCAAACGTATGATGGAGAATCCGGATGATTTGTATTCGGTCGATGAACTAAAGGATGTATCAAACACATTAAAAATTAATTTCAAATAATACAAATTTCAAATAATATTTTTTTTAAATAGTTTCCTTTGTATTTTCCATTATTTCCTTTATGTTTTCTATTGTTTTACATATTTTGTTTTCCATTATTTCCTTTTTGTTTTCTCTTGTTTCCTTTATGGTTTCTATTGTTTTCCTTTATGTTTTCTATTGTTTTATTTTGTTTTCTCTTGTTTCCTTTTTGTTTTCTCTTGTTTTTTTTTTGTTTTTTATTGTTTCCTTTATGTTTTTTATAGTTTTCCTTTATGTTTTATATTGTTTTCCTTTATGTTTTCTATTGTTTTCCTTTATGTTTTCTATTGTTTTATTTTGTTTTCTCTTGTTACCTTTTTTGTTTTCTCTTGTTTTATTTTATTTTCTATTGTTTCTTTTATGTTTTCTATTGTTTTCCTTTATATTTTCTATTGTTTTCCTTTATGTTTTCTATTGTTTTATTTTGTTTTCTCCTGTTTCCTTTTTATTTTCTCTTGTTTTATTTTGTTTTCTATTGTTTCCTTTATGTTTTCTATTGTTTCCTTTTATGTTTTCTATTATTTTCGTTTATGTTTTCTATAGTTTTCCATTGTTTCCTTTATGTTTTCTATTGTTTTCTTTTGTTTTCCATTATATCCTTTATGTTTCAAATAATAACTCCACACATTTCACATACAGAACAAGGTACATTAAATTTATAATAAGTGCACATCAAACCAGTTGATCCATGCATATACATAGTTTCGTCGCATACAAGGCAGACATATATATACGTCATATCAAACCTTTTGTCAAACCTTCAAGGGGGGATGTAGAACAAAACAATTGGTATCGCCATCATACTCCCCGATCGTTGCTCTTGAGTGCATATATGCATATCAAAAGAACGGTCAGACGTATGATGGCGAATCCGGATGATTTGTATTCGGTCGATAAACTGAATGATGTATCAAACCTTTTGTCAAACCTTCAAGGGGGGATGTAGAACAAAACAATCGGTATCGCCAGCATACAGCCCCACCGTGGCTACTGAGTGCATATATGCATACCAAATGCACGGTAGGACGTATGCTGGCGAATCCGGATGATTTGTATTCGGTCGATGAACTGACTTTGTATGAAGGGAATCCGAGAGGTGGGATATATATATGGTCCTCTGGCTCACAAAGTGTTGTGCTAGGGTTTCGATCCAACGGTGAAGAAACACCCATGATCCAACGGCTCACAACCGCTCGAAAGAAACACACCGTACCCTTGATTGAACGGCTCACAACAGCTCGAAAGAAACTTACCCCTGATCCAACAACTCACAAGCGCTTGAAAAAAACACACGATCCGTGTGCTTCTTTATGATTGGTCCCAACAAAACCCTTACCATTTAGTTCTGGTTGGTAAAATAGGCCGGGACTAAAGGGACGATCCGTTTCCCAATGAAACCCGAACCATTTCGTCCCGGTTGGTAAAAAAGGCCGGGACTTGGGACACCTTCTTCATTAATCGGCGTGAGAGTGCGCTCGCCAGGTACGAGGAGAACAGCCCGCCTCCTTCAAACTTCAACAAGGCCGGTCGTCAGCTGTGGTGGGGCCGTGGACGGACTCTTCAGAGCGTCATAAACTACATCAGGGCCGGCGATAACCCCGCCTGCGCTACCCTCACGCCCAGTCCTAGCGTCGTGATCCTCCGAGTGAGTCCAGAGCACCGTCCGACGATATTAACGACGACGTCAGCGACTAGAAGACTACGAGTCGGAGTACTATAGGCCTAGGCAGGAGTATGACTAGCAGATCAGATCCAGTCTTGCCATTATGTACTGCCTTGCTTATCTAGATCTATGCTCTATGTTTAGGTTTAGATCCACTCTTGCCATTAAGTACTGCCTTGTTTATATATCCAAGATGCATGTTTGTGTGCAATATGGGCGCGAGCGCAGTGCGACAGCAAATACAGAAGCTCTATAAAAAAGAAATAGGGTGCTACAAATTATTTTTATTAAAAACAGAAAACAGACGCGCTAGCGCGCCGCGTTCTCCGGAATACAAATTCTTTTATTAAAAACAGAAAACACACGAACACTACTCCTCGTCGTCGTCATCGGGGAACTCGTCGGTGACCTCCTCCGGGTCATCGTCGTCTCCGAACTCGTCGATGACCTCCTCGTCGTTGTCGGAGGTGCATGATGGTATGTCCGAGATAGGTCCCCACCTCGGATCGTCGGAGGCCCAGCCGTCGCCGGCGTGGTCGGCCCGACGGAGCTCTTGCAGCGCCTTCGTCCTCGCCTCCCGAGCGGCATCTAACGCGAGGTGGAGTTTGAGGAGGCGCTCCGCCCGCTCAGCCCCGCGGGCCTGCCAGAGCTCCTCGTCAGCGCTCTCCTCCCCCGGATTGTTCCGGTAATACTCGCGGACGACGCGGTTGTCCCTGGCATCGACTAGACCCTGAAGCATGCGGTGGCGGAGGTGGAAGTGGTCGGCGGCAGTGACGATCTGCGGCTTCGGCGCCCTAGCCTCCGCTTCCCAGAGGGTATGGCAGTCGTTGAAGTTCATCAGTGACCGCGGGAGGTTGAGGCGCCAGGCCGTCGCGTCCCAGGTGCGGGCGGCCTCCGCCGCCGTCGCAAAGGAGTCGAGGGGGATGCGTTCGTCCCCGCAGCGGATATCCGCACTGAACATTCCGTTCTACCATGCTCGGACGCCGCAGAAGCCGGTGGTGTTGTTCCTCCTTGGAGGCATGGTGGCAGCGAGACGGTGCGTGGAGAGGAGTGGGCGCGTGGAGAGGAGAAGACGCTCGAGGCGCGGCAGTTTATACCGCGCGCTCCTGGCCACGCGGCACAACTCCCGCAGCACGCAGCACAACTCCCGCGGCACGCGTCACATCTCCCGCGCCACGCGGCACAACTCTCGCGCTACGCGTCCACGCGGCACAACTCCTGCGCAACGCAGCACAACTCCCGCGCCACACGGCACAACTCCTTCGTCAACATTGTCCGTGCTTCCAAGATGCATGTTTGTGTGCAATATGGGCTCATTATGACAAACTAAGCCATGTGTTTGGCCATAACACTCGTCGTTTCAACCGAAACCCTAGAATGTTAGGAGGAGATAGAAAGTTTTTTGGAACACTTTTTCAACAGAACTATGCCATGTATTCCACGTTTATTATTACACATCACCAACAACATCCTTATCTAGTCTTCTAAATTTTCTTCGTGTAGACATGGTCCATGAACCCTATGTCCCTTGCTTATGATCGCTTCGGCCGTAACCATGGAGCATCTTCATTATTTAACGGGTTGGTTGGGTCAGCTTTCACTGTGAAGGGTGGAATTTCAACAAACTTATTATAATCTTCTGACATGTCTATCTTGTCCTCGATTCCCATGATGTTTCTTTTCCCTAAAAGAACTATGTGACGCTTCAGCTCATCGTATGATGTATTTGTTTTCTTACTGTTTTCTTTTTTCAGTTTGGAGGACATGTCCTTCACATAGAAGACCTGAGCCACATCATTGGCTAGGACGAATGGTTCGTCATTGTAACCAATATTGTTGAGATCCACTGTTGTCATTCCGTAAAGCGGGTCTACCTTTACCCCTTCTCCATTCAGGTTGACCCATTTGCACCTTAACAAAGGGACCTTAAGAGAAGGTCCATAGTCAAGTTCCCATATCTCCTCTATGTAACCATAGTATGTGTCATTTTTTCCATTCTCGTTTGTTATATCAAAGCGGACACCACTGTTTTGGTTGGTGCTCTTCTTATCTTGGGCGATCGTGTAAAATGTATTCCCATTTACCTCGTACCCTTTAAAAATCCCAATAGTCAAAGATGGTGACCCGGCCAACATGTACAGTTGATCTTCAACAGTGGTATCATTTATAAGATGTATTTGCAACCAACTTCCGAAAGGCCTCCATGTGTTTATGTTTAATCCATGAGTCATCCTTCCCCGGGTTTGTGGAGCGTACAATATTCTTGTGTTCCTCGAGATACGGAGCCACGAAGGTGGAATTTTGAAGAACTGTGTGGTGTGATTTAGTGAAAGAATGCCCGTCCCTGGGTATCATTGTTTTCTTTCCCAGCGTTCCTTTTCCCCTCGGTCTCCCCTCATGCCGCGATTCAGGAACACCAATCGTCTTAAGGTTAGGAATAAAGACAACACAGAACCCAATGACCTCCTCTATTCCATAGCCCTTCGAGATGCTTCCTTCTGGCCTTGATGGGGGGACTATAACCCGGTAGGCCCATGAAGAGGATAACCCGACTAGAGGATAACCCGGCCAGAGGAGTCAGGAGATGACCCGGCTACTGATAACCCGGCCAGAGGAGTCAGGAGATGACCCGGCTAGAGGATAACCCGGCCAGAGGAGTCAGGAGATGACCCGGCTATAGGATAACCCAGCCAGAGGAGTCAGGAGATGACCCGACTAGAGGATAACCCGGCAAAAAGAGTCAGGAGATGACCCGGCTAGAGGATAACCCGGCCAGAGGAGTCAAGAGATGACCCGACTAGAGGATAACCCGGCCAGAGGAGTCAGGGGATGACTCAGAATATTACCCGGCCAGAGGAGTCAGGGGATAACTCAGCTTCCGAAGATGCCATAGAAGGAAGATTCTAAAAGACCCGTAATCCTTATGCAAATCACGGAATCCAAGACTTGGAGGGCACGAAGAGTAGTTTAGGGTTGCGTGAAGACTCCTAGTAGGACTCTGGCCGTATCTTGTAAGGAAAGCCAGGAAACCGAGTGTTATATAAACCGGTCCTTATGGCGTAGATCAGGGGGATTCGAGAGACCGGAAATATTCGAGTTATTCTAGTGATACGAGAGCTCGTGTTTGTAACCCTAGATTTGGGGTCTCGGCGACATTGCAGTCCGAGCCTCTAGATCGATAGCTAATAAGATCCCAGTTGGAAGTAAGCTATTATCTCCAATGGAGAGGCTGAACCAGGGTAATCCTTGTGTCCAATCCGAGCTAAACCTCTCCCAAACACCAGAGTCGATTTGCCCCAATCCAAGTTACCACCGGTAACATCTGCCGTGACTTTCCCACGACAGTTGGCGCCCACCGTGGGGCCTACGTCCAAAGGTGTTAACATCACGGGAGAAGCTCTGGAAAGCATGAAGAACCTCGTCATCGGCGAGATCATCACCAACCCTGAAGGAGAGAAGATCGTAGACGACTTTGGCTGGGGGACAGAGTCGGATCAGCTAGAAACCGGCTCCGTCATCACGATTGGCCGGGTCAACGTCTTCGTTGGCATGGTACGTGCGTCTGGTTTTATTTCTGACAATAACGAGTATGATTCTGAGTCAGGGGACGCCACATGTGTTCAATTGGACGGGGAAGAGTCGGTAGGGACATCAGAACCGGAAAAGATGCCCACCACGAAGAGGGAACAGCTGGAGGAGCCGGTATGGACCCCGCGTGGCCGGGCACTGGAGAGGACGATACAGAATCTATCTTGCATCTGCTCGAAGATCGGTATGAAGAAGATAGCTGCGAAGAGGAAGAGTATGAGTCTTCACCAGGCATTGCGCGCCGGGTCGCAGTCTACACAGCCCCTGCAAACTATCTCAATCAGGGTGATGTGTCGGCAGCCGCGACTGGCGCGGCGCAAGCGCTGGCCCAACAACAAGCTCTGGTTAATGGAAACCCGGTTGTAGCCCGGGTCGATGGTGAGCCGGCGTCTATCACCAGCGAAACAGGAGAAAGTGCTCAGCTCAGAAACATGTTCGGATTCAGGACGAACCGAACAGCCGGGGTGGGAACGTCACATCCACCGAATCCGGCTCTGTTTAGCAATAACCTGATCTTGGATCCTACAGTGTTGGCAACGGTGATAACCCCGGAAAACGCGGCGGCACGGGCTAGAGACCTGGACGTAGCCCGCCGGGCGTTGGAACAGCAGAGGAGAGATGTAGAAGCCGAGAAACAGGGGATGGTCGTGCGTCAACGACAGTTGGATGAGTTAGAGGATTGAATACAGGCACAAACAACTAGAATATATAATCAGAGGCATCAGACGAGACTCCCCGCGGCAGGTGGGGACCTACAGCCGGCCGCGCTATTCATTACGCCTCAAGACCAGCAAATCCCGGCTGTGAATCAAGGAACCGGGTATGCAGGTGCGACGCTTGGAGGACAACCAGGTAATATGCCAATCGGGCCACCTATGCAACCCACCGGGACTGCCGGGGGCAACGTCGTGCCACCACCGTCGTGATTCCATACCCCACCGGGTCACTTCAATAACACCATGGATAACGTGTACGCCGCAACTCTAGTGCTCGACCGTATTCCATTGGGAGAATCGCCTCAAGCGATTGAGACCCGGCGAGCTATAGAGATGTTACGCACCGCGGTGGCTCAGTAGGTCAATTACCCGGATAACATGAGCGGTTTGCACGGAACGCCTTATGTTAGTCGGCAACACGGAAATACGAGGAATATTCAATCAAGCTCAGCGCGACGAAGGGCAGAACAACAGCAAATGCCGCCACCTCCCCACAGGCCAGCAACTCCTGCGGTTTCAGCGGCGCAGGCAATTGTCGATAGTTCTCGGGCAAGGCGTATGGCCGGGTCTGCAGCGCGTGGGTCAGCAGATGGCGCGCCCGTTGCGCCCGCCGAGGCTTCTCATGTTTCACGAGTAAGGCCGGTACTGATGAACTTAGCCAGACCCAAGTGCCTCTCAGATGCCATCAGGGCTGAACCATACCCGGACAAGTTCAAGGAACCGGGTAAAGTTGTCAACTATGAGCCAACCATGGATCCTGAAACCTGGTTGAGCAGTTACGAGATGGCCATGTCTATTCGCAACGCTTCAGAAAGGCTCCAAGATAAATTCATGTATCTTATGATGTATGAAGGAGCAGCAAAACAATGGTTCAACAATCTGCCTGAGAGATCTATCAGTTCATGGAGTGAGTTAAAGTCGGCTTTCATCAAACATTTTCATGGAATCTGCAGAAAATTATACACAGTCGACGACTTAGATAGGTGTGTCCAAAGAAAGGGAGAGTCGGCACGCAGTTGGGTGCGTCGAGTCATGGAAATACTCCACTCTTACACTGATATCCAGCTGAAAGACGCAATACAAGCTATGGCAAAAACATGTAGATACACGCCCTTGGTGCAAAAATTGGTACGCATGAAGTCTAGCAGGCATGTTTCGGAAATTACTATAGGGAAGTTAATGGATGCGTGCAATAAGCACGCCTCTACTGACACCACAGAAGAATATATTGAGGACAAGAAAGGAAAGGCTAATGTGAATAGTAACGGAAGACCCAGCAGTGGGGCTGCGCCGGGTAATAATGGTGGCAACAATGGAAACAATCAGCATAAGCGACCGTATGAGGGGGGCTCCGAGTTAGTCGCCAGTACCGAATCCGGGTTTGCAAGACCCAGAGCGGAGGGAAACTTTAACGGAGGAAACTTCAACAGAGGAGGTAACTATCAAGGACCACCGCGGCCGGCTAACCACATAGAGGCCTTCAAGATGCCTTGCCCGCGCCATAGTTGGAACGGTAGGCCGGATAATCATTCATTGGAGCAATGTGTGGATTTACAGAGGTGGAAGAATGAGGGGATACAAAAGGCCCTGCAAGGTGCAGGCCGGGGAGGAGGAACGGGTCTGGGTGGAAACCCGGGAAACGGCCCACCCCTGCAGGCAATGCAGGAGCCGGAAACCCGGGTAATAATCAAGGTGGTGCAGGTGGTTTTCAGGCTAACCCAAAGCAGTTAGGACAGTATCATGTCAACACCACCGGGACCTCCAAAAGGGAGAGAAAGGTACTCAAAAGAGCTGTAAATTCGGTTTCCTCGGGTGTTCCAAGATACCTGAGATGGTCAAATGAGGAAGTAACATGGAGTAGGAGAGATCACCCGGAAGCAATAGAACATCCGGGTGTGTTAGCTTTGGTGGTAGCACCGCAGGTCAATGGTTATGAGCTGAAGAAGGTTCTGATGGATGGCGGGAGTAGCATCAATATCCTGTACTGGGAGACCTTTTTACGTATGGGGCTCAAGGAGTCTCAGCTGCAGAAAAGCTCCACAGTTTTCCATGGGATTGTGCCAGGACAATCGGCTTGCCCTGAGGGAAAGAAAACACTGGAGGTCGCTTTTGAAGAATCCAAGTATAATTACAGAATAGAGTGGCTCACTTTCGAGGTGGTGAAGTTGCATAGTCCTTATCATGCATTGTTTGGAAGGCCGGCTTACGCCAAATTCATGGCAAGGCCGTGCTATGTCTACCTACAGCTAAAGATCCTGGGTCCTAAGCAAACCATCACTATACACGGGAACAGGGCTGTGACAGTGGAGTGTGATGATGGAGATGCGGCACTTGCAGAACAAGCTTGTGCAAAGGAAGAACTCAAATATTACAGGTCTCAGGTAGACCCGGAAGATCTAACAGCTTTGAAGAAACCAAACACGGATGATGAGAGAGCTAAGTTTAAAGCATCCCAAGATACAAAGATGGGGGCTTTTAGTGAGGGCGACTCTTCCAAACAGTTTGCCATAGGTTCCAACCTAGACAACAAGGAGGAAGAGGCACTCATAGAGTTCATTCGTGAGAATCAGGATGTTTTCGCTTGGACACCTAGCGACATGCCGGGTATCCTGACTGAACTCGCCGAGCATAGCTTACACGTCGACCCCAAGTCCCGGCCAGTGAAGCAGGGTTTGAGGAAAATGAACGAAGAAAGGAGAAAGGCTATAGGAGCAGAGGTAGCTCGGCTCCTAGAAGCCGACTTTATCATGGAAGTTTTTCACCCCGAGTGGTTGGCAAACCCGGTTTTAGTATTGAAAAAGAATAATGAGTGCATAATGTGCATAGATTACACGAGTCTCGACAAGCATTGTCCTAAGGATCCGTTTGCTCTTCCAAGGATATACCAGATCAAGATGCAGTGGCAGGAAGTGACTTGTTATGCTTCCTGGATGCCTATTCCGGGTATCACCAAATAAAGCTCAAAGAGGAGGATTGGGAGAAAACATCGTTCATAACCCCATTTGGAGTCTTTTGTTACAAAACCATGACCTTTGGATTGAAGAATTCCGGTGCGACATACCAACGGTGCATTCAGAAGTGCTTTGAGGATCAGATTGGACGCAACGTGCACGCTTATGTTGATGACGTAGTGATCAAAACAAGGAAGGCAGAAGCGTTCATTGATGACCTAAAAGAGACATTCAAGAACCTGAGGAGGTACCAGATGAAGCTCAACCCAACAAAGTGTGTGTTCGGGGTTCCTGCAGGGAAGTTACTCGGTTTCATCGTTTCTGAGCGGGGTATCGAGGCTAACCCAGAAAAGATCAAAGCTATCGAGAGCTTGAAAAAGCCGGAACAGCTAAAACATGTTCAGAAGCTTACAGGGTGTGTGGCAGCGCTAAGCCGTTTCATATCCTTATACCGACTCTTGAACAAAACAGACAAGTTCATATGGGATCAAGAGGCGGACGAGGCATTCGAGGCTCTGAAGAAGCAGTTATCTGAAGCACCGGTTTTGGCAGCACCGGGTCCCAAAGAGCCCATGTTGCTGTACGTTGCGGCTGGGCCTTGGGCAGTTAGTGCAGTAGTTGTGGTTGAGAGCAAAGAGGATGGAAAGGATCACCCGGTGCAACGGCCGGTTTACTATGTGAGCGAGGTCTTATCAGAAGCAAAGCAGCGGTACCCGCATTGGCAAAAGTTAGTTTTTGGGGTATTCATGGCCAGTCGGAAACTGAAGCCGTACTTTCAAGAACACCCCATCACGGTGGTAAGTTCCATACCCATGGCAGATATCATAAGAAATTCAGATGCGACAGGTAGGGTAGCCAAGTGGGCCATCGAGATGGGAGATTATCACATCAACTATGAGCCCCGGTCTACGATCAAGTCTCGGGCCTTGGTTGATTTCGTTAACGATTGGACTCAAGCATGCCCTCGGTGGTGCCAAGTTCAGAGTCCTGGGTTATGCATTTTGATGGTTCCAAGCAGTATGAAGGGTCAGGAGCTGGTGTTGTGCTCACATCGCCAAAAGGAGATAAGTTGAGTTACATGTTGCAAATTCACTTCGATTGCTCTAACAACATGGACGAGTATGAGGCCCTGTTGCATGGACTACGAATAGCAAAGGAGATGAACATTAAGCGTATAAGGTTCTATGGAGACTCGGATCTCGTGGTACAGCAGGTCTCAGGAACGTGGGACAGAAAGGATGCAACAATGGCAGCATACCACAGAGAGGTGGAGAAGGTAGCCGGGCCTTTTTCCAGGTATCAGGTGGAGCACATTGATCGGCGAAAGAACGAGGCCGCAGACGCGCTTTCGAGAATCGGTTCCCGTCGAGAGCCGGTTCCGCCTAATGTCTTCTTGGATGAGTTATGGCGGCCTTCTCTTAAAACCGAGTCAGAAGAAGAAATAGCTTATCAAGACCCGAATTTGGAGTTTGTGGCCGCGGTGTGCGCTATCCCGGAGTGGACTGAGCCGTTCCTGGCGTTCCTATTACGGGGTGAGTTACCACAGCAGGAAGTTCTAGCCCGGCAAATCCAGAGGCGGGAAAAGGGATATTCCATCATTAATGGTGAGATTTATAAGAAAAGTGTTGCTGGTGTCTTTCTACGCTGTGTAGCCCTAGAGGAAGGCCGTCAAATATTGAAGGAAATTCATGAAGGTGATTGTGGACACCACGCCTCCACAAGATCCCTTGTGGCTAAGGCATATCGACACAGTTTCTTTTGGCTTACAACGTTAGCAGACGTGGAGCGCTTGGTGGCGAGGTGTGATGGATGTCAAAGGTACGCCTGGCAAGCCCATGTGCCGGCTATGGAGCTACGGACAATCCCATTGACTTGGCCGTTTGCTGTTTGGGGTATGGATATGGTAGGCCCTTTCCACATGTCTCCATGCAAAAAGACTCATCTACTGGTGGCTATCGACAAGTTTACAAAGTGGGTCGAGGTCATGCCTGTTACAAACTGTGAAGCGTCCACAGCTGTGAAATTCTTGAAGAGGATTATATATCGATTTGGATACCCCCACAGCATAATCACGGACATCGGAACCAATATGTCCTGAGGAGAGATGGAGAAGTTTTGTGGAAACAATGGCATTCGGCTTGATGTAGCCTCGGTGGCCGATCCACAAGCTAATGGGCAGGTGGAGAGCTGCGGGAGCATGGGTTGAGGAGTTACCATCTGTGGTTTGGGGAATCAACACTACACCTAACAGATCTACTCAAATGACCCCGTTTTTTATGGTTTATGGTGCAGAGGCGGTCCTTCCGAGTGATATCATCCATGACTCGCCATGAGTGGCGGCCTATGTTGAGGTGGAAAACGAGAAGACCCGGCAGGACGCCATGGACATGTTAGAAGAGCACAGGGAGCAAGCATTGGAACGATCCGCTATATATCAGCAGGATTTAAGGCGGTATCACAATCGCTGGGTTAAAACCCGCGTTTTCCAGGAAGGAGACCTAGTGCTGCGCTTGGTACAATCCAAGGAAGGAAAGCATAAGTTATCTCCCCCATGGGAAGGTCCGTTCATTATAAGCCGGAATCTGCACAATGAATCGTACTAATTGATAGATGCAAGAGAAGAGTCGGATTATGTCAATGATACTGCTCATACCACCTCTGCCATGCAAGAGCGTGAACGACCATGGAACGTAGCCCAGCTGCGTCGTTACTATACTTAGCATAGACTCGGTTTGAAAATTGTATTCCACAATGTAACGGGTAGCAGGTTTCAGACGCACTGTTTTCCCTATCCAGGGTACCTAAGGGGACTGGAGGGTTTTTAATGAGGCGGCCTGCTTACCTAACCTTACATATCAATAAAGAAATGGTTAAATCATGAGGATGTTATTGTCTTTAAGTTTTTGTCTATGTTTTGTATATTTTTCTGTAGTTATTTTTCCAATGGCAAGGTGTCAGAATCGGTGGGTTTTAATCCGCACATTTTTTCGCCTCAGAATATAAGTTATCTATAAGCCGGTAGAGCAGAAAGCCTACTGTTGCGTAGTACATATATCTAGGTCTTGGGGGATGATTGCTTGAATAGCACAGTTGTACACCTAGACCCGGCCACGATGCCATTTAGTTGTGAGGACTGATTACTTGCAAATAAGTACAGTTACAATCTCATAACCCGGACAATAGAGCCAACCTTTTTTTTCTTCTTGACCTCATTTTGTTTAAGCTTGATGTAACTCGCAACAAAATGGCGTGTTTGCTAACCTATAAATTCAATCAGTCATGATGCCCATGGGGACTTGCCTGACCCTGTTTTTAATAGAGTTATTGCAACACTGAAAATCCATGCGAAAACCGGCTTACAACCAGAAGGGTCAAAAGGGTCATCTAAACCATAAGTTGTGCAGAGCAAAAGGCAACAGCCGGAAACTCATTCCATATTGCGCGTAAATTCAAAATAAAAGGGTGAAATCCGGGTCTTGGGGACTTGGGGACTCGAGAAACAAAGTTTTCCAAGCCAAAAAACCCCAGACCCAAAAACTAGGTCTTGGGGACTTGGGGACTCGAGAAAGAAAGTTTCCCAAGCCAAAAAAACCCCAGACCCAAAAACCGGGTCTTGGGGACTTGGAAGAAATTCTTCGCCGTCCCAAAACAAAGACCCGGCATCTGTCACGAAAAGCATGTAAAAAGCAAAGTTGTGCCAACATAAGGTTGAAAAGTGCATATCGAATTGATAACCGGACGGGTCATCGAAACCACAAAAGTTCAATACGTTACAAACTTTAGGAATAGTACCAAAAGTGCACAGACGCACTATCAAATAAAAGTGTATGAAAGGCATATTACAATGCCTATTGGCCGAATAATTGTTTGCTGATAAAAGGTAACACTTTACTCGGCTGCTACAGCCGAGTTATCAGGAGTGGTCTTGGCAGCCGGGTCTTCGGTGTTTTCTTCCCAGATCACCCCCGAAGGCAGCACGTGATGGAGCAGGAACAATCGGAGTCGAGGAAGATGGTGCAAATCTAGGTTCAGTCGCAGCCCTTTTCTTTGCAAGTTCCGCCTTGAAACGAGTCAAGATGTCAAAGGGTTCCGGGTCTTCAAAAGGCACCGGCTTATCTTCAACATCATATGCGGCGGTGAGCTTGTTCACATCAAGGTTTTCCGCGATCAGGCTAGCCGAGTGACGAACCTGGGTGTTGATGACCTTGAGATCTTTTCCTGAGAACTTAGACCCGTCAATTTTAAACTCGGGAAATCCATTCACAAGCATTGCTGGCTCGATCTTGGGGTAATAGGCTTTGGCCAGTGCAAGACCGCGTATCACCCCAACCCGGCATGCTGAGCGCTTCCAAGGTTCAATCCAGACGGGGACCGTCGAGTATGCCTCGAGCATGTGGGTAACACCCGGGAAATCACCCGATAGCTTCAAAGACTCAAGAGCCCACTTTGTCCCTGCCGAGAATTGCCGGATGACAGTCTTGAGTATTCTCAGCCTGTGGTGGTCATCTTTTACCTCAGCAACTTCAGTCGGACCTGCGATACGAAAAGAGAAATAAGACACCCGGATACCGAGTCAAAAACACTGCTGGATAGGGAAATCCGGGTAACACAAATCGACAGACAGAACCTAGACTCACCAATGATGGAGTTAAAAGTGTCGTCGATGAAGGTCGAGTATTGCTTGACAAGCTCATCAGCGGTCCGGAGTTTCTTCTTTTGCTTGTTATGCCTCTTGGTGAGATCCTTGAGATTAGCTTCTCGTTCTTCACGGAGTTTAACCTCCACTTACAGCAGTTCATTGGTTTTAGCTAAAATTTCATCAGTATGGGCAACATAAGCCTAAAATCGGCAGATAAATATTAGTCGGCATATTGGCGAGTACCGAGTGACTGTGTACAGCACACTCGAAACTTGGGGACTAGGATGAGTGTATGAGTAGTGTTAGTAAAATTAACCTGGTGCTCAGCCGCCGGAGACTCGATTATCTCCTCCTCAGTGGTCTTTAAGGACCGATACTCCTCCAGCAGTTTTTCAAACTTTTGCCCGCTGAGAGCCGGCCAGGAAGAGCTAGCACCGTGGCCAGTTGGTTGGGCTGCTTCCTTTGTTTCTTCCGGTTCATATCTGGCAGCGGCGGTTTTTGGAGCAGCAGCATTCTTCTGGGTCCCAAGGTATTCAACCTCGGGATCATCCGGCTGGGATATCGGAGGAGAAGACTCGGTTATTGGGCTGGTGGCATTAGTCGTCCCTTGTTCTTCAGCAGGTGGAGGGTTAGCAGCGCTTACGGGGTCTTCCGCCATGGGGTCATTAGCAGGGGTTTCCACCGGATCACTAAGCGTGAACTTGGCTCTGAGGAAAGAAAAACAAGGAGTTAGTGTGCTATAGAGAAAAAACACGCAAAGTATAGGGATGTAATCAGGTTATGAAAATTACCCGGTATTTACGACGAAATCACTAGGGAGATCGTTGCTAGACCCGAAAGACACTGATAGAGAGCTGGAAAGTGAGACTCGGAGTGTTCCTGCTAAAGGGTGAGTCGGAGATGGAAATTTTTGAGGAGTACAGTCAGGATTAGTGGAAGGAGTACCGGCTCGGCAAACAGGCGACTGAGGGATCCCGGGGTTGAGGGGCTCGTCACTCGGAGAAGTCCGGGTTGCCCGTCGCTTGGGTGGAGGAGATGTGGCCTTCAGAGACGATACAATGGTTAGATATTCATTAAGTTTGCACATACCGGCATATGAGTACGGCTCTGTGGTCATGGAGGAGTATGGCACGTTGAATGTGACTCCGTGGGCTTCCTTTTCTTGCCTAACTCGGCATCCGGCTCTGCCTCGCTCTCCTCAGACTGAGAGCCATCCTTATCATCCGGCGCTGGTGATTGTGGCGTATTGTCGGTAAGAGGAGAATTTTGATCTAATAGATTGACAAAGTATCTTCTCAGTAACTCGGAATTACCTTCCTCGCTGTCACTCGGCTCTTCGTCCTCCGAGTTTTCAGAAGGGGGAGGGGTGACAATCTTCCAAAATGCGCCAGTTTCCTGGGTAAAGAGCAACAAAGTTAAAAGTTAGTATATATGTATCTGAAAAATTAATCGGTATAGAAGGGATTAGCCGGTTCTTACTGGGGGAGCCGGGTTTGAGTGATTGAAGGGGCCGAGTCCAGAAATGCTCTTGATAACATCCACCTTCTCGGCCAGGAAGTTTTTCATGGCCTTGTTGACATCGGCGGCCGGGTATGACTTCTCCGAGTATCGGAGAGAGTCGGTCAGATGGCCCGAGTAGTCGCAGAGGAGTTTGGGTCGGATGCTTTTGGGCTGGATCCTACAGCTGATCCAGGTCTTGACCAAGTTTAGCCCACAAAGACCATGGGCTGCTAGGACAACTAACTTATGGAGGAGAGGCTGAATATATTGTCTGTCGGTTTCTGGAGCGAAATTGCTTAAGTTATCGCTAAGGGAAAGGGTGTCCGTGGAAAAACCCGGCAAAGGCTTTTCGCCGGGTCTGGATGTGTCCTTGCAATAAAAGAATGTTTTCTGCCAGGGCTTCACGTGGGAGTGAAGACTGAGTGTCGGCATCAACGATTTCTTGCGCCTCTAGATGGACACGCCCCCACATACAAGGAGGGGTCCATCCGTGTTTTTGCGACAAGGCTTACATTGGAAAAGTTCCAAAAACAAAGCAAGGTTCGGGGCGATGCAGAGATAAGACTCACAGAGAACGATGAAATGACAAATGTTCAAAATCGAGTTTGGGCCTATATCGAAAACCCGGAGTTTGTAGTGATGGAGGACTTCACGAAAGAAAGGGTGACCCGGGGGACGGAAACCCCCGGGTCACGTGCACAAGAAAGACGACGATTTCACCTGATTCGGGCGAAGGCCGGCTCTCCTCCTCCGGTGCTCTCCAGGAGATCTCTGACTGTGGTGGGAGGACCCCAGACTTGGCCAACTCCTCTAGTTTTTCTTTCGTGACGGTCGACTTAGCCCAGTTGGCTGAGATCGATTGATCCGGCTTTTGCTTCAGGGCCGGGGTCTTACCCTTGGACTTGGACGCAGCCTTGGGCGCCATTGAAATGAATCTAGAAGGAACCAAAAATTAGGAACAAAGCAAGGAAAAATTGAAGGAGAAAAGCATGATAAACACGAACTTTAGATCTAAGGGTGAAAACCTAGATCTACTAGTGCTTACCGGAAGACGGCGGCGGAGTGATGTCCGGTGTGCGCGGTGTGCAGCGGTGGCCCGGTTGTTGAAGGTGACGGCGGTGCGCGTGCGTGCTGGCGTTCTGGATTCGAGCTTGAGGCTTGGGCTTCAATGGCGCGGCGAGATCTCCAAGGTGAAGCCCGGCGAGCGCAGCGGTGCGGAACGGCGGCCGGCTGTCGGGGTCAACAGCGTGCGCGCGGGATCCGGTGGCTCACGTTTTGAGCTCGGGTCCTTGGGCGCTAATGGTGAGCAGGAGGAGGAAGAAGAAGAGGAAGTGCGGTGGTGTTTGGGTTTAGGGTTTTCCCCGGGCTCTATTTATAGGCGCAGTGAAACCCTAGAATACCAAACGGTAAAATGGAGGGATTTGCGGAGAAATATAAACCGGCCCGTTGATTACGGGATAAGATCTTGCGAGTTATCGCCAAGCAGCCGAGTTACTGATGACCGCCAAAAGAGCCGGACTCGAAACTGTTACTCGGACCAGCTTGTGGAGAAAATGAAAGCCGGGTTATGGAGTGTACGTCTGGAGAATTGATCCAAGGAATGATATTCGGCTAGAGTGATAACAAGATTATTATATGGACCGCCGAAAGAGCCGGCCTGGCTATAGGTAAAGAAATTTAACCCGTGACATTGTATGTGTGAGTGTTTATTGTTTTTGCAGAGAATAGCATGCGCTTCATGGTTGGATCAAGGGTTTAAAGATACAAGGAAAGTGCGCCAACCAAGATGCCCAAGCTATTCTGGGGACTACTGTTGGGGGCATGGTAACCCGGCAGGCCCATGCCTGGGATGAGACCCGGCCAAAGGGAAACTGGACGAGACCTTGCGCTGTGATGTTGGGCCAGGTATTATTAATGGGCCAGTGTTTGCGTTGATGACCCGGCCCAAGGGAAGAGAAGTTCTAGAAGACCTAAGAGGCGGCGCAAACCCTGTGATCCGTGACTTGGGGGTCACGGTAGGTAATTGAGGGTTACGTGTAGATCCCGAGCAGGGTTCTAGGGGTATCTTGTAAGGAAAGCCAGGAAGCCGGGTATGATATAAACCGGCTTCTAGGGCATAGAGAGACAGATTGAGATAGATAGAAGGATTCGAGTATTCTAGGTATACGAGAGCAAGTCTATGTAACCCTAGATTGGAGTCTCGGCAATATTGCAGCTCGAGCCTCTGGATCAACAGTTAATATGATTTCACCTGAGCTAAACCCTCTCCCAAACACCAGAGTCGAATCACCCCAATCTAAGTTACCACCGGTAACATCTGCCGTGACTTTCCCACGACAGGCCTAGCACGGTTATGAACATATTTCTTCAATAGTCCCATGAACCTCTCAAAGGGGAACATATTGTGTAGAAATACCAGACCGATAATATGAATCTCTTCACATAGGTGAACCAGGAGATGAGTCATAATGTTGAAGAAGGATGGTGGGAACACGAACTCGAAACTAACAACACACAGGACCACATCCCTCTGTAATCATGCCATACTTTCTGGATCAATTACCTTCTGAGATATTGCGTTGAGGAATGCACATAGCTTCACAATGGGTACTCGAACATTTTCTGATAGAAGCCCCCTCAATGCAATCGGAAACAACTGCGTCATAATCACGTGGCAGTCATGAGACTTCAGGTTTCGGAATTTTTTCTCTGCCATGTTTATTATCCCCTTATATTCGACGAGAAGCCAGACGACACCTTGATACTGTAAAGGACGTCAAAAAATATTTCCTTCTCTGCTTTGGTAAGAGCGTAGCTGCTTAAGTAATGGCGCCCTGTATCCGTGTGCTTGTTTCTTGGGTCTTTCATACGTTGCTGGTCCTCCCGTGCTTCTGGCGTATCTTTTTACTTCCCGTACACACCCAAGAAGCATAGAAGGTTGACACAGAGATTGAAGAGCGGACCTCTAGAACTTTCCAATAGGGTAGCTCCCAAAATATAGATGTCTTCTTCCACATGGGTGCGCGCTTATCAGGGCCGTTCGGAACAAGTTGTCTGCCATCACCCTTCCCAAAGATTACATTTAGGTCCTTGACCATATCGAATACATTATTACCACTACGGAGGTCAGGCTTCTTCCGGGTATCTGCCTCACCTCTGAAATGCTTTCCTCCTTTCTTTCTTACGGGATGCTTGATCGGAAGAAATCTACGATGCCCCAGGTATACAAGCTTCTTACATTTATACAAATAAACACTGTTAGTCTTATCTAAACAGTGTGTGCATGCATTGTATTCCTTGTTTGTATGTCCGGAAATGTTACTAAGAGCAGGCCAATCATTGATGGTTACGAAAAGCAACGCCCGTAGGTCAAATGGCTTTTGTCCGTTCTCATCCCACACACGTACACCTGGCTTGCCCCACAATTGTAAGAGTTCTTCCACTAATGGCCTTAGATACACATCAATGTCGTTGCAAGGTTGCCTCAGGCCTTGGATGAGCACTGGCATCATAATGAATTTGCGCTTCATGCACAACCAAGGAGGAAGGTTGTAGATACATAGAGTCACGGGCCAGGTGCTATGGCTGGAGCTCTGCTCCCCAAAAGGATTAAAGCCATCTGTACTTAGACCAAACCATAAGTTTCTTGCCTCTCCTGTAAAGTCCGAGAAGTCTCTCTCGATCTTTCTCCACTGCGATCCATCAGCGGGGTGTCTCAACTTTCCGTCTTTCTTACGGTCTTCTTTATGCCATCGCAACAACCTAGCATGCTCTTTGTTTCTAAACAAACGTTTCAACCGTGGTATTATAGGAGCATACCACATCAGCTTTGCTGGAACCCTCTTACGGGGGGGCGGGGGGGGGGGGGGGGCTCTCCGTCAACATCACCAGGGTCATCTGGTCTGATCTTATACCGCAGTGCATGGCATACCGGACATTCATCCAAATTCTCATACTTCTCACCGCGGTAGAGGATGCAGTCATTAATGCATTCATGTATCTTCTGCACATCTAATCCTAGAGGGCAAAGAGACTTCTTTGGTTCGTACGTACTCTCAGGCAATTCGTTATCCTTTGGAACCTTCGCCTTCATTAGTTGAAGTAAACTCTCAAATGCCTTGTTAGTAACACTGTTTTGTGCCTTCCATTTCAGCAACTCCAGTGTGGTATCGAGCTTTGTGCTGCCATCTTCGCAATTTGGGTACAACAACTTTTTGTGATCCTGTAACATGTTGTCCAGCTTCAACCTCTCCAATCCACTTTCACGGTCTTCCCTTGCATCAGCAATAACTCGGCCAAGATCATCATCGGGCTCTTTCTGATTCCCATTCTTGATCACCTCCTTCTTTTGCATTTTCTTCCATTGCAGTATCACCGTATTCAGTGAACAAAGGATCATCTTCTTCTTCATTGTTTTCCATCACAACCCCTATTTCTCCATGCTTGGTTCAACAATTATAGCTGGGCATGAAATCTCTCCGAAGTAGGTGGCCGTGAAGGACTCTCGAGGAAGAGTGCTCCCTGACGTTCCGACAATCAACACATGGGCAACACATAAAGCCATTATCTTTGTTCGCTTGACCTACAGCGAGAAATTCATTCAGGCCTGCCATATACTCGGAAGTGCATCGGTCACCGTACATCCCTCGCTGCCGTGCATCCATCTACATCGTATAATTAATTTTATCAAAAAACATTACAATAATATCTTCAATAGAGAAATGACCACAGTACATCAACAAATATAACTTTTTTGTATTAATTACAGATGAAAAGATAAATTTGCTAACCTCGGTCGAAGATACCATTTTCTGTGAGCTTATGTGTGGCTCGGGTATTTCATCGAATACCTCGTGTGCATAGTAAAAGAACACACACGAGCACCCACCTCTCTCACTCCTCCAAGCAAAAAAAAACAGAGGGAATGGGGGCTAGGAGGCAGTATAGGCAGGGCAAGGGGGCCATTCGTCCCGGTTTGTGGCATTAACCGTGACCAATTCCCTTGCGCGTGCCACATGGCGTGTGGAGAGGCACTGGTCCCTGTTCATGCCACAAACCGGGACAAATGCCAGCTAAAAAACCGGGACCAATGCCCTCAGGCGATTTCTGCTGCCCCGTCCCCAAAAACCGGGACCAATGCTGCATTGGTCCCGGATTTTGGTGCAATCGGGATTGATGCTGTTTCTAGCTCAGAATGAAAGGTGTGGTTTGTACTAGTGGTTGCCTACTCGTATTTTTAGGTTGTCTATCCGTGCTTCTTTTCCTATCAGCGTTTTGAAGTTGTCTACTGATGTTGTGAAGTTGAGCACCGATATTTTTTTGTTGTCTACCGATGTTGTAAAGTTGCCCACTGATATTGTTTTGTTGCCTACCCGTGTTTTGATTTTGTCTACCCGGATTTTTCTATCCGTGTTTTTTTATTGCCTACCGGTGTTTTGAAATTGTCTACTGATGTTGTAAAGTTGCCCACCGATATAGTTTTGTTCCCTACAAGTGTTTTGATTTTGCCTACCCGTGTTTTTTTGTTGCCTACCAACGTTTTAAAGTTGTCTACCGATGTTGTGAAGTTGGCCACCGATATTATTTTTGTTGCGTACACGTGTTTTGATTTTGCCTACCCGTATTTTTTTGTTGCCGACCTATGTTTTTTTGTTGCCTACCAACGTTTTGAAGTTGTCTACCGATGTTGTGAAATTTCCCACCGATATTATTGCCTACCTGTGTTTTGATTTTTCCTACCCATATTTATTTTGCCTACCAGTGTTTTGAAGTTGTCTACTGACGTTTGTGAAGTTGCCTATCGACATTGTTGTCAACCCGTGTTTGGAATTTGTCTTTGTGAAGTTGCCCATCGACATTGTTTTTGTTGTCTACCCATGTTTTGAATTTGTCTATCCGTGTTTTTTTTGCCTACCAGCATTTTGAATTTGTCCACCGATATTGTTTAGTTGCGTACCTGTGTTGTTTTGTTGTCTAGCAATATTTTCAAGTTGTCTAATCAGGCAGCAACAAGTACGTGCACACACTTGCGTAAGAGCAAGGCATCGGCCCACTGATGGATGCATGCATCGTGCCGTGGTGACGTAGGCGGCTGGCCCTGTTGGTAGTGGTGGGCATAAAAAACCGAGAAACCGGACCCGAACCGAGACCGAACCAAACAAACCGAAATTTAAGATTAATTCGGTTTTTGGTCCATATATCGGTTCCTAATTTTAGAAAATCAAAATTATATCAGTTAGTTCGGTTTTTAGTCCATGTTAACCGAACTGACTGAAAGGACCGATTCATCATGCAATCAAATATTTCACAACAAAGACATACCCATCCACATGTCACGTAATACTAGCTGCCATGACACAAGGTTCACACGTGCATGTCATCCCGACGAGGTTCCGGAAGTCCATTCTCGCGGGCTGAGCTTTACTGCTCCATCCTAGCGGGCTAGTAATGAAGGTGAAGCCATCTTAGTTGTGCTAGTGCAACACTCTGCCAAGGATTTTCACAACAACCCCATGGAACCACACCCTATCCACTCATTTTTGCGATCTAATTCTTGCTTTGAATTTTTTTCATGTTACAATCTCGGTTAATTTGGTTGAAATCGAAAATCGAACCAAATTTTTTAAGAACCGAATTGTCGGTTCCTGAAAAATGATAGGTTAATTCTCGTGTCACTTTCTAAAAACCGAATTACTTAAAAATCCGTAAAAACCGAACTGAAAAGGCCGAAAGAACCGAATGCCCACCTCTACCCGTTGGCACGTGCAAGGTAGCACTGACGTGGGGCGGAAGGTGCGATAGAATATTGGGAAAGGTGCGATGGAACCACCTAACGAGCGCAGCGGCGCTACGCGACCTTGAGATTATTATGCGCTGCTGGTGAACACTTCTGTAGGTGATGTGCCACGTCAGAGGTACGCTATAACTGAAGGTGAACTATGAGACCAACGTAGGTCTAGTCAGATCAGAACTCGATCGGGTCTCCGGATCTCCGTGTCCTCTTCCAGGTTATGGTTAGGTTATAGCATGCGTACAATTGAACGCTAGCTGCCGTCCCAACGTTGCAAGAAAAATTGGCTGGCCAGCAACCGCGCACACTCGATGCATGGAGATGTCTAGGGATCCACTGACCAAGGAAACGGCTACTCGCCCGACTACATCCAGCAGCAGGGCATTGGGCTGAGGAATTACCATCTGTGTTGTGGAGCCTAAGAACAAGCTCAAACAGATCCACAAACTACACGCCATTTTCATGGTTTACTGCGCTGAGGCAGTCTTACCTGAGGATGTTCGATTCAGTGCCCCACGAGTCGTTTCCTACAGCGAAGAACCCTCCAACAAAGCACTCGCGGAAGATATGGACGCACTGGACGATGCTAGGGATGTCGTACTCGCAAGTTCCGTCGTTTACCAGTAAGCGCTACGCAATCACCACAGTCGCCGCATCCGCCGCAGATCCTTCTTCGTAGGTGACTCGGTGCTATGGCTCAAGAAAAGAGAGCGGACACAAGCTCGAGCCACCATGGGAAGGACCCTTCATCATACACGAAGTTAACCCCGGAGGCGCCTATCGCTTGAAGAACCCAAAAACAGGCGACATCTACTACAACCCATGGAACGTGGCGCACCTGCGAAAATTCTATCCTTAGGAGAGTATTGCACTCACAAATAAGGTTGTTATAGCCACGTTGTAAATCAAACACAGACTTCTCAGTCATTGCAATAAAAACATGTTTCCTCAACCATCGCTATAAAGACTACTCATTCGCATCTTTTTCCTTTTTCCAATACATGCCAACAACGGTCAAACCCCAACACACGGGAGCTACACCAAACTAGCATAAAAACTCTTCGAGTACCTATGCACAACAAGTATTTACAAGGTTACAAGGTACACACCTTCATACACCTTAACAAAATAAACGATACACACGGTACATACACCTTAAAAGGCACAAATACCGACGAACAACATTCTCGCAAAGCAGCCGCTCCGTCTCAGTAGCAGTTAGCCGAATGATGCACTCCGCGACAGGACACACAACCTCATAGTGCGGAACAAAATCAACGGCCGTCCCTCGGGTCACGGGAAGTCACGCCACATAACTGAAGTTAAAATCAGCATGCCACAACCGCACAAACGCGAGTGCCACCTGAGCTACGCAAATAAGCTGCCGACGCACACACTTGCGAACATCCTCCACCCGACGGAAGAGCCTCAGCAGAACGCTCTGTCGACCAGGCACAACGTCGAATGGATACAACGTCCGATATAACGAGGAAAGAGCATCTTGGCAGGACTCTACGAAAATTTGTGCCTGACTTACTCGATACTGCAGAGTCACTAAGACGAAGCCCCTGCTGCGATCAGACCAGAAGTTGCACGCATGGAGATTGGAGCTGCTGGACTCGCATGCTATCCTATTATCCACCCAGTCACCTTCGGATGCTCCATCAGGCTCGACAACTACACGGACAGGAAAATCGTCAGTCCATAAACAAGAAACACCGAACAAACTCGGGGGCTTGGAGGACTTACAGAGCAATTTTTTCGCGACACTGGCCAACTCCTCCATGTAAAAATGCTCGCGCTTGGCAGCAAGCTTCCGCTTGGACTTGGCAACATCTGCCACACCTTGTAAAGCCTTTAGCTTACGCTCCCCATCCGCAACGCGGCCGCAAAACGAAGCAAGCATACTGTCACACCCCATTTTTTGGACCCCCGTACTGTAGTTCAAGGAGACAAAAATGTGGGCCAACAATTTTTTTTCTAACAAGATATTTATGTGAACCAACATGTGTATGTGAGAATAGTAATATATGCAATGCAACATTTGTTTCATTTCAAAACCAATACAAAATTTCGTGAAAACAATTTTATGTTTCCTCCGATGTTTTCCCTAATTAGACTTGAGTTATTTTTATTCCAAGAGTTGGATCATTCTTGTTTGCATCTTGATTTAAACTTTTAACTTTGTTGGATCCAAGAAAAAAAAATACAATTTGAATTATGGAAGTTTTCTTTTAAGTTTTCTCTTAGAACTTTTCCCTGAAAATATAGCCAACTACATGTTTTCGACTCTTGTTTTCAATGGGCTATAATATTCCATTTTGCGCTTTCTTGACTTATATTTGTTTTCTGATATGTGGACTACAAAAATACAAGATTTGTTTGATTTATGGACTTTGAAAACAAGCATTTGCGTGTTTGTTTTTGTGGAAGAAAATTAAGACAGAAAAACGCATTTTTAGAAAACAGAGAAAAACAGAAACTAGCCCTTTTTCCACTTTGTTTTCATAGCCTTCCACTTTTCCAAATTTGTTTTCAAAAGATGTTTCTGAAATTTTGGAACTTGTTTAACAAACCCCAACTTTGAAAACAAAATTCTGATTCCATTTGATCCTTGAAAAATGTGTGAACATTTTGATGATTTTAACTGTTTCCAACACTCAGAAAATTTTGCTAAGTCTTTGATATCTAAATTTTCTGAATTTCTGTGAAACAACATTTTTACAATACTTGAGAATTTGTTTTCTTTTGGTTTTCTTACAAATTTGGAGGTGCAACCATGCCAAACTTGAACCCTTATACTTGTACTAACATAGGATGCTCTTGGTTGCCTTCTAGAAGGTTTAGGGAGGGAGAAAATCGAGAGAGAAGAGAGGGGGAGCAGAGGGAGAGGGACACGGGGTGGGCACACAGTGCGTGATCACTTTGGCCATGCCGCCGCCGTTCCTAGCCTCTCCTCGACACCTTAAGACACATCGGACCTCCCTCTACCTCCTAGGCCACTGTAGGTGCTACTACACATCGTGCACACCCATAGGACACATCCCCGTGCCGAACGCAACGAGTCCGAGAGCGTGCTTGTGCCCGATCTAGGCGCCGCGGAATAAGAGCACCACCCACGCCCCCACTTCGCCACTGTGCTCCACACTTCCCCCACCCTCGCCTCCACCCCAGCAATCGCCCCCAAGAACCCTCTGTGAGCGCCACAAGCCCAAAGATCGTAGCCGGCCACCGTAGCCCTCCCGAGGTGGTGCAGCTCACCCTGAGCTCTCCCACGTTTTCTTTTCACTTCCTACGTGCTCCTCCTACGCGCTACTTTTTTTTGCCTAAGGCATCCCGAGGAAGCTCCGAGTACACCTTATCCATGTCACCCGAGACATTGTGCGCCAGAGCAAACTGGATGGCCGTCCTGGCTCCGCACTCAGTCTAGGTGAGGGTGTAGTCCTGAAAAAGATCGCCTTCACCACAGAGAACTTACAGGAGGCCCTCCAGGGTCGACGAAACTGGCATCCCTGCGAGTAGTCACTAATGCAGCTGCGATAGCACTCGAAAAGCATCACGAAGGGAGAAGCATGCCTTCTTCCCGCGCTCCTGCAGCTGAGTACACACATCTGCCAAAGCATCAACTTGAACCTCTCGAGGAATTGTCAAGGCAACACCGAGGGCGTCTGCATCAGAATGGAGCAAGTCAGAGAGAGAAGAAGAAAGAAACAAGACAAAAGCACGAGTAGACAAATAACGTACCCGCCAAAGCCTGGACTATAGGGAGAAGGACGTGACGCGGCAAGACGATCAGCCGCATCCTTGCGAGTGCACACCAGTTCCATTTGGGTAGACTCCAACTCCTTCTCGAGATCTTTGATCCGAGAGTTAGCCTCAGTCTTCTAGCTGTTTGCGCGAGCGGCCTCATTTGCAATACGGAAAAAGTACATCAAAAAACGATACAATCCGAAGAAACAAAGCCAACACTCTTGAAGAACGGGCACCTTGAAGACACTGATCATGCTCTTGGCAAACAGAAACACACTCCGCCTCAGCCAAAACAAGTCGATGCCCGAAAGCAACCAAAGAATCAAGGATGGCCTGCAGAAATTTTGCGAGCAAAAAGGTATCACTTGAGTCTATACAGGACTACACGCAGTCGAGTATAGACTCGGGGGCTACTCCCATCGGGAGCACTGCCATGCACCCGATGAAATTAAGAAAAAAGAAAAGAGCAAACAAAATCAAGGACGTGACTTTAGTTTGTAACTGACTGCAAACAGTCGATTACAGACTCGGGGGCTACTCCCATTGGGAGCACTGTCGTGCACCCGATAAAAAGAAGAAGAACTACTCTAAGGAAAGAAAAACCTCACCTTTCCATTCCGGGTTGACAAAGGTTCAGGCGAACTAGCTGAAACCTCTTTGCTCGCCGTAGCCCTGCAATCCGACGCTGCTCACCCGCCAAGCTGGGAACCGCGTACTCGAAAGTGTCGACCATCTTCGCAGGGCTCGGAGGTCGTCGAGGAGGATTTGGAGCTTGAGCAGGACCCGCGTCAACCACCCCGTTCTGCTTCACAGAGTGAGCGGAAGACGCGAATTGATCCTTGCCAATGACCACGAGACTGAGCGAAAGTCAAGAGGAGAGAATAAAAAGACAAGCTATCTCGCAAAAGTACGAATCTTACTCGTCTTCGTCGTCCTCGTCGAGGTTATCCACGTCCCAGGCAGTGGGGATCGTCGATTGCTGGATCGAGGGAGCACGCATGTTCAGAGGAGTCGCCATAATGGGATGAGGTTCAATCTCCTCGATAGTGCCCTCACTTAAGGATCTTTCTTTGGGGGTCGCCTCATCATCCCCCACTCGGCGGCGCTTGCGGTGCTCGAGCGATTCCTCCTCCTCTTCCAACTCCTCCTGCTCCTCCCTGGATGCTGCATTCACGACTCTGGTTTCGGGAGGAGCTTCGAAATTACTCGCAAGAAGATCCGAGCCTCCATCATCCGCAGGAAGTGGCGGGTAGCACTTTACCATGTTGTTGTTCTACAAAGGAAAAGAAAGAAAGGAAGAAACATAATCAATCTACAAAAATCCAAAAAGGGAGAAATAAGAAACAAGAGGAATAAAGAAGCTTACCTCGCCCAGGGGATGCTCAGCGTCGAAAGGCGTAAATGGACATGGTGAGTAGCCCTCTCCCTTCTTCAGGCTGGTGATGGCAGTAATCTTCTTCTCGAATTCCGCATTCGAGAGAATGTCATCGCACGTCCGGCTCGGATCATTAATACCCAAGAACTCCCACAAAGGGTTGGGCCTGTCCTAAAGTGGCTGAACCCTCCGACGCGGGAAGACGCTCGCCAAATGCACCCTATTCAGCAGGGGCCCTTGGTCCTTCCGTCGGAGTCGCCCGAATTGAGTAGGCAGGGGGGCAGCGTCCTGGACTCCTGGGTGATAGCTTGTGTGCCCAGGATTTCCTCCAGTTAAAAATGGCGAATGGCTTGAATTCTGGGACACCACCCGCGTCATTGTCCTGGATGTAGAACCACTTACGGCGCCATCCTTGCGCCGATTCGATGAAGTTCATCTCCAGGTACGGGAACTCCTGGGTCATCTGGATCCCAAAGCCCCCGGTCGCCAGCGTCTCCGCGACCTTCTCTCCCGCCAGAGGCTTCTCCCATAAGATTCTCACTTGGAAGATAGCCTTCCACAGCCCCCAATGCGGGCGAATGCCAAGGAAGCATTCGCACAACACGATGAAGCACGAAATGTGCTGCACCGCGTTGGGGGGGGGAGATCGTGCAGCAGTATGTCGTATACATACAACAGTTCGAGGAGAAACGGGTGGAGGGGAATGACATACCTCGAGCATCGTGCTCCGAGAAGGTGACGCGCTCGTTAGCACGCGGGTTGGGAACCTCCTCTCCCTTCGTCGGCATGCGAACACGCCCGGAGTCTTCCGGAGGGAGCAACCCCTCCCTCTGCATCTCAGAGATGCTCTTCTTCGTCACGTTTGACGGGCGCCATTCGCCCGTCCTCTTCACCGGAGCGGCCGCGGAAGCGCTGGCCACCCCCTTGCCGGAAGCTGCGGCCGCGACACTTCTCTTTCCTGGCGCCATTGGAGCTCGCTTTCTCGCAAAGGAAGGTGGGCGCGATGGAGGAAGAACAAGATGAATAAGGGCCGGGGAAAGTAGCTTTTTCCCTAAGGTCCACTATTTATATTACCACAGGGTCACCACAGGCCGTTGATCTGCGTACGTGGCACGCATCCTGGCTGCCACGCGCCGAACTGAAACGAAGAGACGGAGGGCAGTAAATCCGCACGATCTTTAACGCAGGATCATGCGTAATTACTGCACGTCTAGTGGAAAAACCGGCGCACGACGGCACGCCTCCGGTCGAAATCTGACAAAATGGGCACTACGTGCCCTGCCCCACTGCATCACGTCCCATCGGGAGCAGGCGTGTGCGTGGTGACGTCATTGCGCACCACATGACACGAAATTCATTTCGTATAAACCTTATGACACGAAATTTCTTTCGTATAAGACCTAGGAGAAAAACTCACCTCACTCGAGGACCATAAGATGAAAACATTGGCACTCGCCATTTTTTTCAAGAACAAAGGGTGGAACTCGCCACGCAGCAGGGAGAAAAACCTGAGTACGCGGCTCCCGCAAATACCACAACTCCACATTATGATGTATGAACACATCACTCGAAAAAAGCCGGGTCGTTCAGGCGTCAAGGCACATCCGGATGCCGTATTCTTCGAGTACGAAGGTAAGACCCAAGGACCTATCCTGTGGGCATGGAATCACACTCAAGCTGCGTCCTCCAGTAAATTTTTCGTGCCAGCAGCACGAAGCAAAATCCTAGCGGGCGCGCCGGGTGCCCCTTTAAGATTAAATTCAACTTGATAAGACATCCATGGTCCAGTCGCAATGATCACCACTCCGAATTCGAGTCGAAGGTCTCGAGTTCGTGTAGGCCAGAAATGTTTTTGCCCAAGAAGCAATTAATTGGCCCTGATCTCTCGGGAGATCCAAGCTACTGAGTCATACCCTTTTGCGAAAAAAGCCAACACAAGGCACGTTTACCACTCGACACTCGAGTACATTCCGCACAAGGTACACACCCTTCAGATCAAATACTTGAGTACCCAGTCGCAAGATCCAGAAACAAGCTTTGAGTGCTTACTCGACTATTTTTAGTCGAATAAACACTCAGGTGCTACTGAAGTGGGGATGACTTCCAGACTTGTCGAGTGAGCCTAACTGGTCTAAGGCCCAGCACTGAAGTCCAGCGGAAAAGGCTATCCCGTCGCTCTAGAAGGCCCAACAGCCGCCCACCCGTAAGTCTTGCGGGTTAAGATGGAAGGTTTCCACCGACTAGAGGTAGGGTTTGTAACCCCCCAGATACGGCTTGAGACCCAGCCACCCATTTAAGGGCTGGGAGAGCTACCCGAGGAGGAACATCCAATCTAGGTTTTCACCACCATAGCCATAGCTCGAGATCCGCATCCTCCATTGTAACCAATCTTCATATTGCAAAGACAGACAAGCATGAGTAAGAGTATTACCTCTAGGAGGGCCACGAATCTGGGTAAATCGTCTCCCCTGTTAGCCGTTGTATCCGCCATCGCCTATTTCGTTCTCCTACTCGAAACCCTACCGGATCATCCGAGGGATTTGTCGACATGACTCATCGACAATGACCAATGAGAACCGCAGAACTAGAAGACATATTGATATACGCAAACAATCCTCACAATTTTATTTGATATACACACAACCTCATAAAAGCAAGGAATTGGCGGGATTTTTGTTTAAGGAGGTCATAGCCAAAACCGGAGAATAATATTCCATGATATTTAGTGATCTCAAAGTATCAAATTGTATGTGTATCTATATGTGCATCAATGTGATCTCCGTGTATAGTATGAACTTTATCTAGACAAAACTTGTTTTTAGGGATCGGCGTGATCTCCATACCCTAACACAAATCCCTCCAATCCCCCCTAAATGTAACTCTCCTAAACCCTAAATAATTTGTCTTTTAAAGCAGAAATTTTAGTTCCAGTTTGTGTCCTCCACACGCTGCCCCCGGTAGAAAAGGCGTACATTGTGAATGTTATTTTATGGTGATCCAAATTCATATTCGTATATACTGATAAAGGCCGAACTTCAAGACGTACGGTACGAGTTGTTACCGAGTCGGTGTTGGATTACCTGTTACCGACCTAGTTAGGTCAGGACCGCCTTTATATATCTCTTGTAAGCCGCCGCACGGGATAAGCCACACATTGTAAATCCCGGCGCGATTGTAACCTACCCGAAATAGTGAAGTATTGCTGGCTGGCGCCCGTGGTTTTTTCTCTTCCTCTTTAGAAGGGTTTTCCACGTTAAAATCTCGTGTCCCCGTTGGTTCGATCTTGCTTAATTTCATCGTTGTTTTGCTATTGCGTGTAACAAGTGGTATCAGAGCCCTGTTTCAGATTAGGGATTCGCGATGGCATCGATGAAGTTTGATCTACCGTTGCTGGACTACAAGACGAGGTTTTCTCTGTGGCAAGTAAAGATGCGTGCGGTTCTGTCGCAAGCATCGGATCTTGATGAGGCGCTGGATTCTTTCGGGAATAAGGAAGCCAAGGCGTGGACTGCCGATGAGAAACGCAAAGATCGTAAGGCTTTGTCGTTGATTCAGCTTCATCTGTCTAACGATATATTGCAAGAGGTGCTGTTGGAGAAATCCGCGGCTGAGTTGTGGGTCAAGCTGGAATCGATCTGCATGTCAAAAGATCTCACCAGCAAGATGCACGTAAAGATGAAGCTGTTCTCGCTCAAGATGCAAGATGGTGGTTCTGTCATGAGCCACTTGTCGATCTTTAAGGAGATCGTGTCCGACCTAGTGTCGATGGAGGTAAAATATGATGATGAAGATTTAGCTCTTCTGCTGTTATGTTCGCTGCCTAGTTCTTTTACAAACCTGCGTGATACCATACTGTTAAGCCGCGATGAACTAACTCTTGCGGAAGTTTGTGAGGCCCTGCAGACCAGGGAAAAGATGAAAGTTATGGTGCAGTCTAACCCATCGTCCTCCAAAGGCGATGCATTGCAGGTTCGAGGCAGACCAGAGCAGCGAGATAACAACTACAACGACAACAACAGAGATAAAAGTAGGGGCCGTTCAAAGTCCAAAGGACGAGACAAGTTCTGCAGGTACTGTAAGAAAACCAATCACACCATTGATGATTGCTGGAAGGTGCAGAACAAGGAGAAAAGGAACGGCACATACCAACCGAAAAATAAATCTGACGGTAATGGTAATGGTAATGGTACTGGTAAGGCTGCTGTTGTTGCTGGTGATAATAGTTCGGATGGTGAATGCTTAGCTGTTTTTACTGCATGTGTTACCCGTGATGATGAGTGGATTCTTGATACTGCTTGTTCGTTTCATATTTGCTGTAACAAAGAATGGTTCAGTTCTTATGAAGCTGTGCAGACTGGAGATTTTGTGCGTGTGGGGAACGACAACAAATGTCACATTGTTGGCGTTGGATCTGTTCAGATCAAGACCCATGGAGGGATGACACGTACATTGACGGGAGTGAAACACATACCATCCATGGCGAGAAATTTGATCTCGCTGAGTACCCTTGATTGTGACGGGTACAAATATGCCGGAGGGGATAAACGCCTGAAGGTATCAAAAGGTTCTCTCATTGTTATGATTGGTGATATGAATTCTGCCAAGTTATATATTCTTAGAGGTAGCACATTGTCTGGTACTGCTGCTGTTATTACTAATGATGATGCAAGTACAACTAACCTCTGGCATAAGCGGCTTGGACACATGAGTGAGCATGGTATGGCAGAATTGGTGAAGAGAGAACTGCTGAAGAACTGCAATATGAGTAAGTTGCCGTTCTGTGAACACTGCGTGTTTGGTAAGCATAAGAGAGTTAAGTTCAATGCTTCCGTTCATAGCACTAAAGGTACATTGGATTATGTACATGCTGATTTATGGGGGCCTTCACGTAAGCCCTCTTATGGTGGTGCTCGTTATATGCTTACTATCATTGATGATTACTCTAGAAGAGTTTGGCCTTATTTTATGAAAACTAAGGATGATACTTTTGCTGCTTTTAAAGAGTGGAAAGTTATGATTGAAAAGCAAACTGAGAGAAAGGTGAAGGTGCTTCGTACTGACAATGGTGGCGAATTTTGTTCGCATGCTTTTGATGATTATTGTGTGCAGGAAGGCATTGTCAGGCACCACACCATCCCATACACACCTCAGCAGAATGGTGTAGCTGAGCGGATGAATAGGACGATCATCTCCAAAGCTCGCTGCATGTTGTCCAACGCCCGTATGAATAGGCGTTTTTGGGCTGAGGCTGCCAACACTGCCTGCTACTTGATCAACAGGTCACCATCCATCCCTCTTGACAAGAAAACTCCTATTGAGGTATGGTCTGGTGAGTCAGCTGATTATTCACAACTGAAAGTTTTTGGTTGCACTGCCTATGCTCATGTTGATAATGGAAAATTAGAGCCTAGAGCTATTAAGTGCTTATTTCTTGGTTATGGTTCTGGAGTAAAAGGATATAAGTTGTGGAACCCGGAAACCAAAAAGACTTTCTTTAGCAGAAGTGTTGTGTTTAATGAATCTGTCATGTATGAGGACAGTTTGTCAACTGATGTTATGCCTGATTCTTCTGATGAGGACGAACCACGAGTTCGTTTGCAGGTGGAGCTAGACCACCTGGATGAGGAGGAAACTGAAATTGATGAGGAGGATATTGTGTCGCCCTCACCTCCTATTGTGCAGCAAGAAAATTTGTCTATTGCAGAGCGCAGAGAGAAGAGGAATAAAGGACCTCGTACTCGTTTAATTGAGGAATGTGATGTTGTTTATTTTGCTCTAAGTTGTGCAGAACAGGTGGAGAATGATGCTGAACCAGCTACATATAATGAAGCTATTGCTTCGGTTGATCGTGACAAGTGGATTGGTGCAATGCACGAAGAGATGCAATCACTTGAGAAGAATGGCACATGGGATATTGTGCGCTTGCCTAAACAAAAGAAGGCCGTCCGCTGTAAGTGGATATTCAAAAGAAAGGAGGGCTTATCTCCCAGTGAGCCTCCAAGGTTTAAGGCAAGGTTAGTAGCAAAAGGTTTCAGTCAGATTCCAGGAGTGGATTATAATGATGTGTTCTCACCTGTTGTCAAGCATAGTTCTATTCGTACTTTCTTTAGTATTGTTGCTATGCATGATCTTGAGCTTGAGCAGTTAGATGTGAAGACTGCGTTTTTGCATGGAGAACTTGAGGAGGAAATATACATGGACCAACCTGAAGGGTTCATAGTTCCTGGTAAAGAGGATTTCGTGTGCAAGCTAAAGAAGTCTCTCTACGGTTTGAAACAGTCTCCTCGACAATGGTATAAAAGGTTTGATTCTTTTATGATGTCACATGGCTTTAAGAGGTCTGAATATGATAGCTGTGTGTACATTAAATTTGTTGATGAATCACCTATATACTTGCTGCTATATGTTGATGATATGTTAATTGCTGCCAAGAGCATGAAAGAAATCACTACATTGAAGAAACAATTGAGTAGTGAGTTTGAGATGAAGGATCTTGGTCCTGCTAAGAAAATTCTAGGTATGGAAATTTCAAGAGACAGAAAATCTAGATTGCTATTTCTTAGTCAGGAGAATTACATTAAGAAAGTCCTTCATCGTTTTAATATGCATGATGCAAAGTCTGTTAGTACTCCAATTGCTTCACACTTCAAGTTGTCAGCATTGCAATGTCCTACTACTGACAAAGATATTGAGTATATGTCACGAGTTCCTTATGCTAGTGCTGTTGGTTCCTTAATGTATGCCATGGTGTGTTCTCGGCCTGATTTATCATATGCTATGAGTTTGGTCAGTCGATACATGGCTAATCCTGGTAAAGAACATTGGAAAGCTGTTCAGTGGATTTTCAGGTACCTTCGCGGCACATCCAAAGCTTGCTTGAAGTTTGGCAAGACTGGTGAGGGACTCGCAGGCTATGTGGATTCAGATTATGCTGCCGACTTGGATAAGAGGAGATCCCTCACAGGTTATGTGTTTACGATTAGTGGATGTGCCGTTAGCTGGAAGGCTACCTTGCAGGGTGTTGTTGCACAATCTACTACTGAGGCTGAGTATATGGCTATTGCTGAAGCATGCAAAGAGGCAGTTTGGTTAAAAGGTCTGTTTGCTGAGCTTTGTGGAGATGATACTTGCATTAACCTATTTTGTGACAGTCAGAGTGCAATTTACCTTACTAAGGATCAGATGTTCCATGAGAGAACAAAGCACATTGATGTCAAGTACCATTATGTGCGTGATGTTGTTGCACAAGGTAAGCTGAAGGTATGCAAGATTAGTACTCATGATAATCCTGCTGATATGATGACAAAGCCAGTTCCTATTACTAAGTTTGAGCTTTGCTCGAGCTTAGTTGGTATCATTGCTTAGCCCAAGAGGCTATGTGGCGCCGAAGGTGTTTCCTTTGTGTGTTTCAGGTGAAGGTTCTCATTTATGCTACAAGAGGGAATTTGTCTCAAGGTGGAGTGTTATTTTATGGTGATCCAAATTCATATTCGTATATACTGATAAAGGCCGAACTTCAAGACGTAGTGGAGCCGGAGGCGCAACGAAGTCTTGAAGTTGGCCCCACACTCGCCCCGCAGAAACGTGGACTGCACGGAGGGGGGTGCGGGGGGCGGCAGCCCCCCGCGGTACGGTACGAGTTGTTACCGAGTCGGTGTTGGATTACCTGTTACCGACCTAGTTAGGTCAGGACCGCCTTTATATATCTCTTGTAAGCCGCCGCACGGGATAAGCCACACATTGTAAATCCCGGCGCGATTGTAACCTACCCGAAATAGTGAAGTATTGCTGGCTGGCGCCCGTGGTTTTTTCTCTTCCTCTTTGGAAGGGTTTTCCACGTTAAAATCTCGTGTCCCCGTTGGTTCGATCTTGCTTAATTTCATCGTTGTTTTGCTATTGCGTGTAACAGTGAAGTTGCAAGAAAATAAGAAATATCCAAGTAGCAGATCATATCATGAAACATGCATGGTCCCGTATCATAAACGTACGAGCACAGTGTGCTTTTTGTTTTTCTTGTTTCAAATATTTATGTCATAACGCCAGGGACATGCATGTTGTTCTCTTAGGAAGCAACCGGTGCATCAAAGGACTTGTCATAGTCCTCAATAGATTTGAAGATTTGATTGACGTTGTTCTTTGCAAACACACCGTAGCCACCTCTCTGGTATGCCTGCTTGTTCTCCACGCACTCTATCCTTTGGATAAACTCCAAAAGCAAGGTTGGCCTGCATAGAACATATTGTAATCCCGGAGATTTTTTTAATGATGTTTGTTAGGTATGCATTTTTTTTTTTGAGAAAAGCAATAAAACATTCTGTCGAAACTTGAAGTCACTGTTTATTTGTTCAAAACGTGATTTTTTTTTTTTGATAAAGTTCAAAACGTGATTACCTGTCTACCGCCGCTTTGGTGAAGACTTGGAGCACAACTCCACCGTGGTCATCCCTATCGACAAGCACGCCCATCTCCTGGCACTCCTTAATCTGCTCTTCCGAGAGGACGTCACCGGCAAGCCGCCTTACACGGTCATAATAGCTTGGTGGTGGCGGTGGCAAGAGCTCAAAGCCCCCTACGGAGGACCGCGCACGGACATCTCTCAACGTGCGGAGCAGGTCGTTGCTGGCTATCGCCAGGTGCTGTACGCCAGGGCCGCCGTGGTGGTCGAGGAACGTCTGTACCTGGCTCCGGCGCTTGGTGCCGTGCACCGGCTCTAGGAGCGTGAGTAGCACAGTGTCTGTGCTGTTGGCAAGCACCAAGCCGTTCAGTGCGCTCTCTCCCGTACCCACTTTCTCGCCGGTGAAATTGGAAAATTCGTGGAAGCCTGCGAACTCGGCGATGTAGGAGGCGACCGAAGCCAGCTCCGGGACGCCAGCAGCTATGTGATCGAACCGGGTGAGGCCGAAGTCCATAGATCCCGCGCTGGCGATGTTCTCGAAACCAGGCATGAAGCTTACGTCCGTGCCGTCTGGGTAGCTCACGAAACGGAGGACGGCGTCTCCGAAGAGGGCGACCTCCGCCATAACGAAACCGTGCCCGAGTTCCCTGGGAGAGAATGCTGGGCGCGCTCCAGCGTGCACGCTAGCTGTGAATGCCTGGGAAGCATCAGCGACACGTACAGCCAGGGCGCGCACAGCAAGACCGTAATCGGCCGTGAAGCGGCGCGCGGTGTCTGCAGAGAAGGATGGCACGGTCGCGGCAGCCGGGTCAGTGCAGTGCTGGGCGTATGGGGCGCTGAAGAGGAACGCCAAAGAGCCCGAGTGTGAGCGGAGTACATGGGAGACGTGTGCTGTGTTGCCCGTGGTGATGCCGGAGTGTGCCGCGAATGGTATTCCGAGGCCAAAGGCGAATCGCCCGGCAGCAGAGGCAGCATCGGCGCACCAAAATTCGACGTGGTGGAAGTCTAGCACGTCGAAGCGATCGGTGCTTGGGAAGCTGTGCCCCTCCAATCCAGCAATGGCTGCGGCGGGCGTACGGTACATTTTGTGGAGTGTCGTAATTGGTGGATGTTGTGGACTTATCGTGCATCGTGATCCGATGGTGCGCAGTTTAGAGTTGGGCCGGTAATCATGCGGAGGCAAGAAGGCGAGAGCCAGTTGGGAGCAGGCGGTCTTCATGTTTAGTTGATGCACTTGTGTTTGGGTTAACGTTGAGCTGCACAGCCTTTCGTTATAAATAGCAAGAAATAGACCAACTTGTCGAGCGGATTTTGAGGACAATGGTCATGTCCATGACTTGTACTTCTTTGGCATTTTTATTATTCAAGTATGGGGAGGCTACAAGACCTTTACAGAATTAGGGTGCACACATTCAACGTAAACCAACCCCCTCCCCCCCCCAGGCCAATTACGGTAAGCTCATCACTCAAACATGTACTCCCTCCGTCTCAAATTAATTGTCACAAAATTTTGATAAAAGTGGATGTATCTACATATAATTTAGCACTTGCTCCGTTTCTAAATGTAATATGTTTTAGCCCCTTTCCATATACACACATGTCTATATGTATCTAGACAACTTTTACTGCACATGTTCACTCATATTAGCATGTATCTAGACAACATGAGTACTAGCTACAACATCTTATATTTAGGAATGGAGAGAGTATTAGATACATACACTTTTGTATAACTTTGCAACAATTAATTTGAGACGGATGGAGTATACACTAGTGGAAACAGGGCCATTTGTCTCGGGTCGTAAGGGCCAGTTGTCCCGGTTGTGCAACCGGGATGGGCTAGCCGGGACAAATGGCCCTCCCCCTTTGGTCCCGGTTGTGCCAGGACCCGGGATGGTAAGGATGGCCAACGTGGCGAACCTGGGCCAGGGGACGGCCAGGGAGTTCGTCCCGGTTCGTTTTAGGGACCGGGATGGACACTTTTTTGAAAAAAAAAAATATCCCGCCAATTTTCCCTTGCCGCGGCAGATTTTTTTCGTTTCGTTTTTTGGGCTCCTGTCTCGCAATCCCCAACCGGCCTCCCCTTCCCCAACCGCGTCCAAGCCCACGTCTTTAATTAAGCCCACTGGCCACATTTTTGGTCAAAAGGGCCCACTGGCCCGCGTCTTTTATTATATTCGGTCAACGGTTCGCAGGGGTCGAAAGGGGCCACTGGCCAGCGGCCTAGTGGCTGGCTCGCCCGGTCCCTTAAATTAAGACCACAGGGACGGTCAAAGGGCCCACTGTCGCCTCGTCTTCCCGCCCCTCTCCACTTCCCCACGCGCGCGTGCCCAGCTGCAACCGCCGCCACGCCTCGGCTCCCGCCCCGCATTCATGGCCGCCTGCAAGCGCCGCCACGTTCCGGCCGCCGGTTGGCATGCCAGGCTCCCCCGGGTCCTTTATAAAGGGCCCCCGCCGCCCGTACAGCCCATCCACCCCGGCCGCGCCACAGCCAAAGGAAACCTAGCCACCATGTCCCGCTGGTTCTCGAGCGGAAAGCGCCCCCGGAACGACCACGAGGTCGGGTCCTCGAGCGGCGCGCGCTCCGCCGTTCCACCGCCGCCGGCGGAGGCCTTCGGCTTCGGCCCGGGAGGCATCCGCATCGGCGGGCAGCCGCGCGTCCCCGCTCCGCCTCCGGCGTCACGTGAGCCGCCCCGCGGCGCGCCCAAGGGCAAGCGCTTCCGCCGGTACGTCCGGAAGGAGGAGGCGGAGTGGCATTGGGAACGCCGCACGCCGGTGTTCTGGCCGGACGTCCACCTCCCGGAGGGCTGGCACCTCAACCCCCAGAGGATCCCGGTGCCGCCGGCCCCGTCCAGCAGAGAGGCCCTGGGCGAGGAGATCGACCGCCGGCGCGCGCTCCTGCCGGCCCGCCTCCTCAGGGACCGCGCGTACGCGCGGAGCTCCCCCTACTGGGCCACCTGGCTTCAGCAGGAGCACGAGCAGCGCCGCCGCTCCTACATCCCCACAGCCGAGGAGGTGAGCACCGAAGACTACCCCGCGCCACCGCCGGGGAGGGAGCCGGAGCTTTGGCTCCTTGTGGACGACGGCGACGCCATCCCCGAGGACGACGACCCCGAGATCCGTGACAGCATGGAGGAGGCCTTCGAGGCCTCCCGCCGCTCCCTCGTCGAGGACGAGGTCAAGCGGTGGGAGGCGGTCCTGGCCGCCGCTGCCGCCGACGCCAACGCCATGCCGCCGCCCCCGCCCCCTTCGGCGCCTGCCCCTTGGTGGCAGGTGATGAACGCCGAGCTGGAGGCGTCCGAGGACCAGCCGCTCCCCCCCGGCCTGGAGTACGGGATGACATGGGCTTGGACCGGCGGCGTATGGTCGCCGGAGGAGGAGGAGCTGCCCCCGCCACCGCCGTATGCGCCCCCGATGCCTCCGCAGCCCCCGGCGGGCCGGCCCCAGCCGCCTGCCCACCTGTGGCAGCCACCCCCCTACCAGTGCATCTCCTCCGACGAGGAGGAGTAGGTCGGCGCCGGTGCCCCCCCTAGACTAAGCTACCCACCACCCCCCCAAGAAAACGGCCGGCCGCCTGTGGCCGCGCCGCCGCCCCCTATATGCAAGCACGGCCGGTCGCCTGTGACCGCGCCGCCCTCCTATATGTAAGCACGGCCGGCCGCCTGTGGCCGCGCCGCCCCCCTATATATGTAAGCAAGGCCCCTGGGCCTTTTTTTTAATATATGTTTGTGTCCTAGTCTAACGTGTCCCTAGCCCAACCCCGCCGGCGGTCCGCCGGCGGGATCTTTCTACTCGTTCCCGCCGCCGGCAGGGCTTCGCCAAGCCATGTCCGCTGTCCTGGGTGTTCGCTCGGCCTCGAGAGAGGGCCGAGATATTTATACACCTGGGCCTCTAGTCCCGGCCCGTGCCACCAACCGGGACTAGAGCCCCTTTGGTCCCGGTTGGTACCACGGGCCGGGACCAAAAACTAATTTCGAATTTCGGTGGCACCCTGCGCCCAAAATTTTTTAGCGCCCAAATTTGAAAATTGTTAAGTTTGCACATTAACAACTTCTATATACTTTCGAATTTGACAAAAATTCCAACATGAAAAATGCTAGAATTTGCATAACTAATTTAAATCTATTTTTCATTTAACTAAATAATTATTCTAACTATTGAAACTATTAATTATTTTACCATTTGTATATAATTTGAATATAAAATTTTTACAATTTTTGTTTTCTCTCGTGATCTTCCGAGTTAGTCCAGAGCATACAAGGCATCCCGGGTGATTTATATAAAGTTCGACAAAGCGAGTTGTACCTTATTGACACGATGAATTTGAGATCTTCGTCTACAACAGAAAAACCATAGTTCTCCTTCGAAGGTTTACTCTGCGCATCCACACGTATTTTCCCTTTATCCCGACCCCCGCTTGAAAACATAGTAACTTCCGTGTACGCGGCAAGCCGCAGCGGGAGCAGCAGACTTGAAGCAGAGACGGGCGGTCGGGCGGGGGAGACCGCGCCGTTGATGTCGCGCTTTCCTCTCCTCTGCTCGTCCGCCGTCGCCGTCGCACTCCCCTCCGCCTTCAACATTTGGGATCTTTGTTGTTCAGTTAGACGTTTCTCCTCCAAAAATTTATCATATCTGTTAAAGAAGTACCGAAGCTCTATTTCTGTTTTAAGGATATCTGTCAGGATGGTATCCCTGCTATCACTTCGAAGTGTGCCTGCAATATCTGCGCAGAATATATGACACCCATAAGGCAAAGCCCATCTTTCTCTATCCTCATACAATTTACTTCCGAGTTAGTCCAGAGCATACAAGGCATCCCGGGTGATTTATATAAAGTTCGACAAAGCGAGTTGTACCTTATTGACACGGTGAATTTTAGATCTTCGTCTACAACAGAAAAACCATAGTTTTCCTTCGAAGGTTTACTCTGAGCATTCTTTCGCCATCTTTTCAAAACATAGTGTGGTGGAATTTCTTTGATATTCCTGATCTCAAGAACCTTCAGTACCTGGCAACACGAAAGACCTTCATTTTCAAACTTCTTGCAGCTACAAATGTATTCTGATGAGTCGAATCTAACAAAATGACCCCGGCGCCTGTTTTTGACAGTTATCTCATACTCGCATATGGGTCCAATTTCCCCACAGTTATAGACCACGCAATCCAAGATCAGTTCAAATTCTAATCTGAAAATCTCAAACAGTGCAGGAGTGTATGCATTAGCAGCTTGCCAAAGTAACCGCAGAGGTGCAACCCTTTGCGTCATTTGAACTCCAAGGTAGTACCGAAGATCTATTTCTATTTTAAGGATATCTGTCAGGATGGTATCCGTACTATCACTTCGAAGTGTGCCTGCAATATCTGCCTACAGTTATCTCATACTCGGGTGGATGTGCCGCTGGTTGGAATAATAATGAAGTCAGGCTGGTCATAGTTGTCAGCTTTTTACCGGTCAATACAAAATACTGATCAAACAGAACTATATGATCATGTATTCCACGCTTATTATTACACATCACCAACAGACGTAGGAGAGAGAAACAGAAAAGTGGGTGGGTGTGCCGCTGGTTGGAATAATAATGAAGTTAGGCTGGTCATAGTTGTCAGCTTTTTACCGGTCAATACAAAATACTGATCAAACAGAACTATATGATCATGTATTCCACGCTTATTATTACACATCACCAACAGACGGAGGAGAGAGAAACAGAAAAGTGGGTGGGTGTGCCGCTGGTTGGAATAATAATGAAGTCAGGCTAGTCATAGTTGTCAAGCACTCAATGCTTGCCAGCTTTTGACCGATCAATACAAATTATTGGTCAAACTTGCACCTACTCCATTCATAATCACAGAATATGTATAAATATCATTTTGGCTAACAAAATCTCGTTCATACTACGTTATAAGAACTATGATCATGTATTCCACTTTTATTATTACACATCACCAACAACATCCCTATCTAGTTTTCTGAATTTTCTTCGTGTCCCTTGCTTATGATCGCTTCGGCCGTAACCATGGAGCATCTTCATTATTTAATGGGATGGTGGGGTCAGCTTTCACTGTGAAGGGTGGAATTTCAACAAACTTATTATAATCTTCTGACATGTCTGTCGTGTCCTCGATTCCCACGATGTTTCTTTTCCCTGAGAGAACTATGTGACGCTTCGGCTCATCGTATGATGAATTTGTTTCCTTATTTTTTCTTTTCTTCGGTCTGGAAGACATGTCCTTCATATAGAAGACCTGAGCCACATCATTGGCTAGGACGAATGGTTCGTCATTGTAACCAATATTGTTGAGATCCACTGTTGTCATTCCATAAAGCGGGTCTACCTTTACCCCTTCTCCATTCAGGTTGACCCATTTGCACTTGAACAAAGGGACCTTAAAAGAAGGTCCATAGTCAAGTTCCCATATCTCCTCTATGTAACCATAGTATGTGTCATTTTTTCCATTCTCGTTTGTTGTATCAAAGTGGACACCACTGTTTTGGTTGGTGCTCTTCTTATCTTGGGAGCTCGTGTAAAATGTATTCCCATTTATCTCGTACCCTTGAAAACTCCCAATAGTCGAAGATGGTGACCCTGCCAACATGTATAGCTGATCTTCAACAGTGGTGTCATTTATAAGATGTGTTTGCAACCAACTTCCGAAAGTCTCCATGTGTTCGCGTTTAATCCATGAGTCATCCTTCCCCGGGTTTGCAGACCATACAATATTCTTGTGTTCCTCGAGATACGTAGCCATGAACATAGAATTTTGTAGAACTGTGTAGTGTGCTTTGGTCAAAGAATGCCCGTCCCTAGGTATCATTTCTTTCTTTCCCAGCGTTCATTTTCCCCTCACTCTCCCCTTATGCCGCGATTGAGGAACACCAATTGACTTAAGGTCAGGAATAAAGTCAACACAGAACCCAATGACCTCCTATGTTCCATAGCCCTTCGAGATGCTTCCTTCTGGCCTAGCACGGTTATGAACATATTTCTTCAAGACTCCCATGAACCTATCAAAGGGGAACATATTGTGTAGAAATACCGGACCAAGAATATGAATCTCTTCACATAGGTGAACCAGGAGATGAGTCATAATGTTGAAGAAGGATGGTGGGAACACCAACTCAAAACTAACAAGACACTGGACCACATCCCTCTGTAATCTTGTCAGACTTTCTGGATCGATTACCTTCTGAGATATTGCGTTCATGAATGCACATAGCTTCACAATGGGTACTCGAACATTTTCTGGTAGATGCCCCCTCAATGCAATCGGAAGCAACTGCGTCATAATCACGTGGCAGTCATGAGACTTCAGGTTTTGGATTTTTTTCTCTGCCATGTTTATTATCCCCTTTATATTCGACGAGAAGCCAGACGGAACCTTGATACTGTAAAGGACTTCAAAGAATATTTCCTTCTCTGCTTTAGTAAGAGCGTAGCTGCTTAAGTAATGGCGCCTATCTGTGTGCTTGTTGCTTGGGTATTTCATACGTTGCTGGTACTCCCGTGCTTCTGGCGTATCTTTGGACTTCCCATACACGCCCAGGAAGCATAGCAGATTGACACAAAGATTCTTTGTCACGTGCATCACGTCGATCGAAGACCGGACCTCTAAAACTTTCCAATAGGGTAGCTCCCAAAATATAGATTTCTTCTTCCACATGGGTGCGCGCTTATCAGGGCCGTACGGAACTGGTTGGCTGCCAGCAGCCTTACCAAAGATTACTTCTAGGTCCTTGACCATATCGAATATATCATTACCACTACGCAGCTCAGACTTCTTCCGGTTATCTGCCTCACCTCTGAAATACTTCCCTCCTTTCTTTCTTACGGGATGCTTGATCGGAAGAAATCTACGATGCCCCAGGTATACAACATTTTTACATTTATCCAAAAAAACACTGTCAGTATTATCTAAACAGTGTGTGCATGCATTATATCCCTTGTTTGTATGTCCAGAAATGTTACTAAGAGCAGGCCAATCATTGATGGTTACGAAAAGCAACGCCCGTAGGTCAAATGGCTTTTGTTCGTTCTCATCCCACACACATACACCTGGTTTGCCCCACAATTGTAAGAGTTCTTCCACTAATGGCCTTAGATACACATCAATGTCGTTGCCAGGCTACCTCGGGCCTTGGATGAGAACTGGCATCATAATGAACTTGCGCTTCATGCACAACCAAGGAGGAGTTGTACATACATAGAGTTACAGGCCAAGTGCTATGACTGGAGCTCTGCTCCCCAAAAGGATTAAAGCCATCTGTACTTAGACCAAACCATAAGTTTCTCGCCTCTCCTGCAAAGTCTGGGAAGTCTCTCTCGATCTTTCTCCACTACGATCCATCGGCGGGGTGCCTTAACTTTCCGTCTTTCTTACGGTCTTCTTTGTGCCATCGCAAGAACCTAGCATGCTCTTTGTTTCTAAACAGATGTTTCAGCCGTGGTATTATAGGAGCATACCACATCACCTTAGCAGGAACCCTCTTACGCGAGGGCTCGCCGTCAACATCACCAGGGTCATCTGCTCTGATCTTATACCGAAGTGCAGTGCATATCGGACATTCATCCAAATTCTCGTACTTCTCACCGCGGAAGAGGATGCAGTCATTAATGCATGCATGTATCTTCTGCACATCTAATCCTAGAGGACAGAGAGCTTTCTTTGCTTCGTACGTACTCTCAGGCAATTCGTTATCCTTTGGAAGTTTTGGCTTCATTAGTTGAAGTAAACTCTCAAATGCCTTGTCAGTCACACCGTTCTTTGCCTTCCATTTCAGCAACTCCAGTGTGGTACCGAGCTTTGTGCTACCATCTTCGCAATTTGGGTACAACAATTTTTTGTGATCCTGTAACATGTTGTCCAGCTTCAACCTCTCCAATTTGTTTTCACAGTCTTCCCTTGCATCAGCAATAACTCGTCCAAGATCATCATCGGGCTCTTCTGATGCCTGTTCTTGATCACCTCCTTCTTCTCCATTCTCTTCCATTGTAGTATCGTCGTATTCAGGGAACAAAGGATCTTCTTCTTCTTCTTCATCGTCTTCCATCACAACCCCTCTTTCTCCATGCTTCGTCCAGCAATTATAGCTGGGCATGAAACCTCTCCGAAGTAGATGGTCGTGAATGATTCTTTCGGAAGAGTGCTATCTGACGTTCCGACAATCAACACATGGGCAACACATGAAACCATTATCTTTGTTCGCCTGAGCTACAACAAGAAATGCATTCAGGCCTGCCATATACTCGGAAGTGCGTCGGTCACCATACATCCATCGCTGCCGTGCATCCAGCTGCATCGTATAATTAAGTTTATCAAAATACATTACAATAACATATTAATACGACAAATACTACTTTTTATGTATGAGTTACAGATGAAAAAGATAAGTTTGTTAACCTCGGTCGAAGATACCATTTTCAGTGAGCTTATGTGCGGCTCGGGAATTTCGTCGAACACCTCGTGTGCATAGTAAAATAAAACACACTAACACCACACTCTCTCACACCTCCAAGCAAAAAAAAAAGATGGAAGGGGGGAGGGGCTGGGGCAGTATATATAGGGGAAGGGGGGCATTGGTCCCGGTTCGTGGACTGAACCGGGACAAATGTTCATGCGCGTGCCACGTGGCATGTGGCTAGGCATTGGTCCCGGTCCGTGCACTACAGGAATGGGCCGATATGCCGACGGCCAAATCCTATGCCGACGGCAATTTGTCGGGGCCGTCGGCATAGGCTTAGTGAGCAAATCCCAAATTGCGAAAAAAAAAATTGCTGTGCCGACGGCAATGCCGTCGGCCTTTTTTTTTTTTTTTTTGAGCTACGCCGACGGCTGCCGTCGGCATCGACCCTAAGAGGGAATTCAGAATTGAAAAAAAAAATTGAGCTATGCCGACGGCAAAGCCGTCGGCATAGCCAAGCTCAAATTTTTTGTTTTTCGACTTAATCAACGTTTTGATCATAACTTTTGCGTTCCAACTCGGATTTTGACGTTCTTTAGCTCGTTTCGAAGAGGAGAAATATATCTAAATTATCATGCATATTGTTAAAGCTAAATAATTAGAAAAAAATCATAAGAAATAACGCAACTAACAGTAATGGGTTAACAGTTTCGTCTGAGAGGATTGTGGGGCGTCTGAATCCAACCAAAATCTAGGGGGACCTTAAAATCATGATGAAATAGGTATTTGTGTACCTAAAAATGATTTTTTCAAAAAATCATGAGCAAACTAGGAGGCACCTGTAGTTCAAATTTGACCCGTTTCCAGCTGAATCGGCAGAAACTTGTGTTCTTCAAAAGAGGTTGATGAAAACCTTTTCAGAGGAAAATAATTGGTTATTCGTGCATATAACATGGTCTAGTATATTCAAAAAATGCAGCTCCCAGGTTTTGCAACATATTTATGGTTGATGCTTCACAAAAAAAGCCATTTTTCACACTCGGAAGATGGAAAATGGTTTTTTTATTGAATGAAAAGGAAAACTTTCTTCGGGAACATTGTCCATGCTTCCAATATGCATGTTTGTGTGGAATATGGGCATATTTAAACAAACTATGCCATGGATTTGGCCATTACACCCGTCATTTGGCCCGAAACCCTAGAATGTTCGTAGGAGATAGCTCATTTATGTGAACATATTTTCAACACAACTGTCGTATTCCAAGTTTATTATTTTTGGTGGATACTAGGACATATATAATGACACCACGCGAAGGTCTTGCATCATTTTGAGGTTTTTTAAATTTTCTGGAATTTTCTAAGTCGGTTTCGGGAAAAAGTCAAGACGGCGGGCATGACCGTACGTATCTAGGGCTTGAATATTGAGAAACTCTTGGTGTATCTCTGATGAAATAGGTATTTGTGTACCTAAAAATGATTTTTTCAAAAAATCATGAGCAAACTAGGAGGCACCTGTAGTTCAAATTTGACCCGTTTCCAGCTGAATCGGCAAAAACTTGTGTTCTTCAAAAGAGGTTGATGAAAACCTTTTCAGAGGAAAATAATTGGTTATTCGTGCATATAACATGGTCTAGTATATTCAAAAAATGCAGCTCCCAGGTTTTGCAACATATTTATGGTTGATGCTTCACAAAAAAAGCCATTTTTCACACTCGGAAGATGGAAAATGGTTTTTTTATTGAATGAAAAGGAAAACTTTCTTCGGGAACATTGTCCGTGCTTCCAATATGCATGTTTGTGTGGAATATGGGCATATTTAAACAAACTATGCCATGGATTTGGCCATTACACCCGTCATTTGGCCCGAAACCCTAGAATGTTCGTAGGAGATAGCTCATTTATGTGAACATATTTTCAACACAACTGTCGTATTCCAAGTTTATTATTTTTGGTGGATACTAGGACATATATAATGACACCACGCGAAGGTCTTGCATCATTTTGAGGTTTTTTAAATTTTCTGGAATTTTCTAAGTCGGTTTCGGGAAAAAGTCAAGACGGCGGGCATGACCGTTCGTATCTAGGGCTTGAATATTGAGAAACTCTTGGTGTATCTCTGATGAAATAGGTATTTATGTACCTAAAAATGATTTTTTCAAAAAATCATGAGCAAACTAGGAGGCACCTGTAGTTCAAATTTGACCCGTTTCCAACTGAATCGGCAGAAACTTGTGTTCTTCAAAAGAGGTTGATGAAAACCTTTTCAGAGGAAAATAATTGGTTATTCGTGCATATAACATGGTCTAGTATATTCAAAAAATGCAGCTCCCAGGTTTTGCAACATATTTATGGTTGATGCTTCACAAAAAAAGCCATTTTTCACACTCGGAAGATGGAAAATGGTTTTTTTATTGAATGAAAAGGAAAACTTTCTTCGGGAACATTGTCCGTGCTTCCAATATGCATGTTTGTGTGGAATATGGGCATATTTAAACAAACTATGCCATGGATTTGGCCATTACACCCGTCATTTGGCCCGAAACCCTAGAATGTTCGTAGGAGATAGCTCATTTATGTGAACATATTTTCAACACAACTGTCGTATTCCAAGTTTATTATTTTTGGTGGATACTAGGACATATATAATGACACCACGCGAAGGTCTTGCATCATTTTGAGGTTTTTTAAATTTTCTGGAATTTTCTAAGTCGGTTTCGGGAAAAAGTCAAGACGGCGGGCATGACCGTACGTATCTAGGGCTTGAATATTGAGAAACTCTTGGTGTATCTCTGATGAAATAGGTATTTGTGTACCTAAAAATGATTTTTTCAAAAAATCATGAGCAAACTAGGAGGCACCTGTAGTTCAAATTTGACCCGTTTCCAGCTGAATCGGCAAAAACTTGTGTTCTTCAAAAGAGGTTGATGAAAACCTTTTCAGAGGAAAATAATTGGTTATTCGTGCATATAACATGGTCTAGTATATTCAAAAAATGCAGCTCCCAGGTTTTGCAACATATTTATGGTTGATGCTTCACAAAAAAAGCCATTTTTCACACTCGGAAGATGGAAAATGGTTTTTTTATTGAATGAAAAGGAAAACTTTCTTCGGGAACATTTTCCGTGCTTCCAATATGCATGTTTGTGTGGAATATGGGCATATTTAAACAAACTATGCCATGGATTTGGCCATTACACCCGTCATTTGGCCCGAAACCCTAGAATGTTCGTAGGAGATAGCTCATTTATGTGAACATATTTTCAACACAACTGTCGTATTCCAAGTTTATTATTTTTGGTGGATACTAGGACATATATAATGACACCACGCGAAGGTCTTGCATCATTTTGAGGTTTTTTAAATTTTCTGGAATTTTCTAAGTCGGTTTCGGGAAAAAGTCAAGACGGCGGGCATGACCGTTCGTATCTAGGGCTTGAATATTGAGAAACTCTTGGTGTATCTCTGATGAAATAGGTATTTGTGTACCTAAAAATGATTTTTTCAAAAAATCATGAGCAAACTAGGAGGCACCTGTAGTTCAAATTTGACCCGTTTCCAGCTGAATCGGCAGAAACTTGTGTTCTTCAAAAGAGGTTGATGAAAACCTTTTCAGAGGAAAATAATTGGTTATTCGTGCATATAACATGGTCTAGTATATTCAAAAAATGCAGCTCCCAGGTTTTGCAACATATTTATGGTTGATGCTTCACAAAAAAAGCCATTTTTCACACTCGGAAGATGGAAAATGGTTTTTTTATTGAATGAAAAGGAAAACTTTCTTCGGGAACATTGTCCGTGCTTCCAATATGCATGTTTGTGTGGAATATGGGCATATTTAAACAAACTATGCCATGGATTTGGCCATTACACCCGTCATTTGGCCCGAAACCCTAGAATGTTCGTAGGAGATAGCTCATTTATGTGAACATATTTTCAACACAACTGTCGTATTCCAAGTTTATTATTTTTGGTGGATACTAGGACATATATAATGACACCACGCGAAGGTCTTGCATCATTTTGAGGTTTTTTAAATTTTCTGGAATTTTCTAAGTCGGTTTCGGGAAAAAGTCAAGACGGCGGGCATGACCGTACGTATCTAGGGCTTGAATATTGAGAAACTCTTGGTGTATCTCTGATGAAATAGGTATTTGTGTACCTAAAAATGATTTTTTCAAAAAATCATGAGCAAACTAGGAGGCACCTGTAGTTCAAATTTGACCCGTTTCCAGCTGAATCGGCAAAAACTTGTGTTCTTCAAAAGAGGTTGATGAAAACCTTTTCAGAGGAAAATAATTGGTTATTCGTGCATATAACATGGTCTAGTATATTCAAAAAATGCAGCTCCCAGGTTTTGCAACATATTTATGGTTGATGCTTCACAAAAAAAGCCATTTTTCACACTCGGAAGATGGAAAATGGTTTTTTTATTGAATGAAAAGGAAAACTTTCTTCGGGAACATTGTCCGTGCTTCCAATATGCATGTTTGTGTGGAATATGGGCATATTTAAACAAACTATGCCATGGATTTGGCCATTACACCCGTCATTTGGCCCGAAACCCTAGAATGTTCGTAGGAGATAGCTCATTTATGTGAACATATTTTCAACACAACTGTCGTATTCCAAGTTTATTATTTTTGGTGGATACTAGGACATATATAATGACACCACGCGAAGGTCTTGCATCATTTTGAGGTTTTTTAAATTTTCTGGAATTTTCTAAGTCGGTTTCGGGAAAAAGTCAAGACGGCGGGCATGACCGTTCGTATCTAGGGCTTGAATATTGAGAAACTCTTGGTGTATCTCTGATGAAATAGGTATTTGTGTACCTAAAAATGATTTTTTCAAAAAATCATGAGCAAACTAGGAGGCACCTGTAGTTCAAATTTGACCCGTTTCCAGCTGAATCGGCAAAAACTTGTGTTCTTCAAAAGAGGTTGATGAAAACCTTTTCAGAGGAAAATAATTGGTTATTCGTGCATATAACATGGTCTAGTATATTCAAAAAATGCAGCTCCCAGGTTTTGCAACATATTTATGGTTGATGCTTCACAAAAAAAGCCATTTTTCACACTCGGAAGATGGAAAATGGTTTTTTTATTGAATGAAAAGGAAAACTTTCTTCGGGAACATTGTCCGTGCTTCCAATATGCATGTTTGTGTGGAATATGGGCATATTTAAACAAACTATGCCATGGATTTGGCCATTACACCCGTCATTTGGCCCGAAACCCTAGAATGTTCGTAGGAGATAGCTCATTTATGTGAACATATTTTCAACACAACTGTCGTATTCCAAGTTTATTATTTTTGGTGGATACTAGGACATATATAATGACACCACGCGAAGGTCTTGCATCATTTTGAGGTTTTTTAAATTTTCTGGAATTTTCTAAGTCGGTTTCGGGAAAAAGTCAAGACGGCGGGCATGACCGTTCGTATCTAGGGCTTGAATATTGAGAAACTCTTGGTGTATCTCTGATGAAATAGGTATTTGTGTACCTAAAAATGATTTTTTCAAAAAATCATGAGCAAACTAGGAGGCACCTGTAGTTCAAATTTCACCCGTTTCCAGCTGAATCGGCAAAAACTTGTGTTCTTCAAAAGAGGTTGATGAAAACCTTTTCAGAGGAAAATAATTGGTTATTCGAGCATATAACATGGTCTAGTATATTCAAAAAATGCAGCTCCCAGGTTTTGCAACATATTTGTGGTTGATGCTTCACAAAAAAAGCCATTTTTCACACTCGGAAGATGGAAAATGATTTTTTTATTAAATGAAAAGGAAAACTTTCTTCGGGAACATTGTCCGTGCTTCCAATATGCATGTTTGTGTGGAATATGGGCATATTTAAACAAACTATGCCATGTATTTGGCCATTACACCCGTCATTTGGCCTGTTTCCAGCTGAATCGGCAAAAACTGTCAAAATGGCCACCATGGCTATTCATCAAAAGAGTTTAATTTTTTTCTAAACTATCGATGTTTTTATGATATGGATGTCATATTTGAATTTCTCTAATTTTTCTAATCGATTTAGACATTTTATTTGTCAAATTTCGATTTACGGATTTAAAGATATAAATTATTGTATAATAAATAATTTATTCACAAAATAAAGTAATTTCTAACATTATATTGTTATTTAGTCAATAAATATAATTATATAATCATTGTTATTTATTCAAATATATTTTAAAATTTATACAATAGAGAAGTTTAACATCATTCCCCACAGGTTAATATGATTGATATGATAGTAATATCAGTAAGTTCTCACATCTCATATGGAATCTAGTTTGGAAGGAACTCAAAGGTTAAGCGTGCTTGGGCTGGAGGAATTTCAGGATGGGTGACCGAATGGGAAGTTTGACTAAGTTAAGTATGTTGACTAGATTAATTGTGTAATTAGAGATTAGAGATTAAATATGTGGCTAAGTGAAAAATTCTGGAATAGAATGTCAAAAAAGTTCAAAAAAAAAAAAAATTTTTTTTTTTTTTTTCAAAATTCGAATTTTGGAAATATTGTGCCGACGGCTTTGCCGTCGGCATAGAGCTTAGTGTGCCGACGGCTTTGCCGTCGGCATAGCCTACGCCGACGGTTTTTTATGTGCCGACGGCCATTTGGCCATGTGCCGACGTGGAATGTGCCGACGGCAAGGTGCCGACGGCGGCCGTCGGCACAGGCTGTGCCGACGGCTTTTTAGCATGTGCCGACGGCTTTTGGCCGTCGGCATATGCGGCGTTTCCTGTAGTGGTGGCACGAGCCGGGACCGATATGTCCCCCACGAACCGGGACCAATGCCCACAGGCGATTCCTGTTGCCCCGGGTGCACGAACCGGGACCAAAGCATGGCATTTGTCCCGGATTCGGTTGCAACCGGGACAGCTGCCCCCTGGCCCCCTGGACGAGAGGGGTTGTTTCCACTAGTGATAACGTCTATTGAAATGGTGTCCGGTGGTCCAATCCGAAGATTCCACAGCCAATAAGAATAGTCCTCGTCGCCTCCTACAATCATGAAGATGTCTCCATGCATCAAAAGGTCTGAAAATTCCACGCCTGGCCATGAACAGAGAAGGTTTTTATGCATCAGTATATAACAATATTTTCATGACTCATATGCGCAAATATAATCTCGTTAGAGTTGCATGTGTGGCAATGGAGTAGGAAATAATAGTGTACTCATACGTAACATAAAGTAGAGATGTGGCACCGGAGATTCTCTATGTTGGATTGTTCTAAAATATAGATTTGGTAAATTTGGGTTTGGAAAAATAAGTAAAAATTCGGTAGGACTGCTGGAATTTGGGGTGGGCTTTAGGCCCACTAGAAAAATTCCCTTTAATGCCCATGCTGCCATAGAAAGTGTTGAGAGTTTACTTACACATTGCTAGTTGTGAGAGTTTTGCAGACCAGCTTATAAGGTGAGCCATTCCTCCACTACTATGAGTTGGTATGAAGATAGGAGAGTTGCGGAGGTGTTCTACACGCGCGCTCCACCTCCTCCGCCGCCGCCTCTCCTCGCCTCCCCACGACGTCGCTGGTTGCGGGAATGAGCGTTTGCCTTCGGCTCAGTTTACACATAACAAACATGATGTCAGGCCTCGTCGCACTTACTAGGTACACGAGTGAACCAATTACTTGAGAGTACCTCAACTGATCGTTAGCTGTGCCTTTGAACTTTATAATTCGCGCACTAGGATCCTATGGTGTTAGAGAAATTTTGTATTCCGAATATCCAAAACAACTCAAACCCTCTCAAAATAAGATCCATGGTTTTGCTACTACACTGAAACCGGACCCGTCTACGGGTCGTGATTTAAGCATTGTCAGACAAAAAATAATCTTATGGATCACGGCAATGAACTTGTTCTGAGTTGCCGGTGTCACTCCCACGGAAACGATTACTTCTGAACAGGAGAAGGCATTTAGGGATGCGATTGTTGGATACGTTCTGAATATGATCGTACATAAGTTTGTTGACGCATATTTACATATGCGGGTTGCCAAGAACTTGTGAAAGGCGCTCGAATCCAAATTCGGCGCAACTGATGCTGGCTGTGAGATGTACACTATAGAGAAGTTCCATGATTACATAATTGTCAAAAACCGTTCTTTCTTGGAGCAGACATGAGATACAGTGCATCACTAAGAAGGTTGAAATTCTTAAGTGTGAATTACCGGGCATGTTTGTCGCGGGATGCATAATGTCCAAGCTGCATAATTCCCGGGGTTGTTTTGCCCTCACTCTGAAACATCAGAGGCATGAATTCTCAATAGAGGATGTCATCGGCCATTTGAGTGTTGAGCAGAATTCGAGGGCAAAAGACTCGCATGGAAAAGGGAACGAAGGGACTTCTGCGGCCACTGTGGTACAAAAAAACTACAACTCCCATAAGAACAAGGCGAGGACCGGTGTCCAACAAAATACCGACTTCAAAAAGAAGGATAAGAACAAAGATTGCTGCTTTAGTTGTGGTTCACTAGAACACTGTGTTGTGAAGTCCCAAACAAGTACAAGAAGCCATGACAACATTCCAAGTTTGTCAACATGAATGTGAGCAACAAAGAGAATGGGGCATCTGGTTACGGTAATTTGTTTACTGTATTTTCAGTTTGTCAGTCTACAGATTGGTAGATTGATACATGTGCAAATATTCATGTGTCTGCTAACATCTCATTGTTTTCTTCTTATCAGGTCACAGGGAATGGGTCTGTATGGGAAATGGCGGAAGTGTTTCTGTACTTGGAGTTGGCACGGTCAATCTGAAATTTACTTTGGGAAGGTTCGTGCATCTCAAGAACGTGCAGCATGTCCCGCCGTCAAGAAGAATCTCGTTAGTGTCTCTCTTATGTGTAGAGAAGGGTTTAAGTTGGTTTTTGAGTCTAATAAAGTTGCTGTTACGAAATATGGATTGTTTGTTAGAAGAGGTTATGACTGCCGAGGTCTGTTCCTCTCTTCTGTCGCGGATTTTTGCAACAAAGTTGTCAACAATATTCATTCGAGTGTTGATGAAACAAAAGTTTGATATTCACATCTTAGTCACATTGGTTTCAGTTGCATGTCACGGTTAGCAAAATTAAATTAAATTCCAAATTTTCCATTTAGCCAAAGGTTCTAAGTGACATTCGTGTGTGCAAGCAAAGCAGCCTCGTAAGCCCCGTAAGGCTGAGGAGGAGAGACACTTGGTATCGTTAGAACTCATACATTCTGATCTCTATGAGATGAATGATGTGTTGACTAAAGGTGGAAATAGATAATTCATGACGTTAATAGACGATTTCACTAGAATTTTCTATGTATATATATTAAACACTAAAGATGAGGCTCTACATTACTTTAAAATCTATAAGACAGAAGATGATGTACACTCGACCTTTACATAATTAGGATGCACACGTTCAACGTACGCCAGAAACAAAAAAAAGGCGAATTAAGCAAGCTCATCTCTCAGACATTTAATACGTCTATGCAGAAGTCGGGTGTAATACTTAAACCGATTAAGTAATAAAATCTTTTGTCGAGAAAAGTGTATAATGTCTATTGAAATGATGTCTGGTCGACCAATCCGAAGATTACACGGCCACCCATGTGGAATAAAAATAGTCCTCATCGCGTCCTCCAATCATGAAGATGTCTCCATCAAAACATCTAAAAATTCCACGCCTTATACAGAGGACCATGAACGCAGAAGGTTTATGCATCGGTAGATAACAATATATCTATAACTCATATGTCCAAATATAATCCCGATCCGGCTGTGTGCATCATTTTGATGCAGAGGCCGGGGCCTAGGCTCCCATTTCTAAAAAAAATATAATCCCGATAGAGTTGCACGTGTGGAAATGGAGTAGGAAATAATAGTGTACTCCTACTTCTCTCCTCCACCTCTGAGCAAGAAAATGGAGTAGGAAATAGAGTAAGAAAAACACGATGGACACAAAAATATTTTTTATCAAATTTTGAAATATAATTTTTGACTTTCTGAGCAAAAGTTCGTTAAAAAAAATAAAATGGGCATAACATTTGCATACGATGTTGGAAAAAAAACAATCAAGATATCATAAAAAACTAGAGAGAAAAAGAAACTCAACCTCACTTGCCTTCGGCCCGTGAGTTTTTTTTTAGAATCGCCAAATTCCAAAAAGAAAAAAAGTTATTATCGTTTGAAGATTTTTTACTATAAAATAAATAAATAAAAATTCTGTGGCGCGCCCCTACACTTAGTGCGCCATAGAATTGTTGGGTAGTATTCGAAATTTGAATCCTGACTCCTCTACCTCTTCTTTTCTCCCCTTCTTTCTCCTTCTCTCCTTTCTCTCATTTCACTTCTCATCTCCCCTTCTCTCTTCTACCTCTCCACTTCTCTCCTCCACCTCCTACTCCACCACCACCTCTCCTCCACTACCTCTACTCCTCCTCCTCCTCCACCACCACCTCCGGCGAGCTCCTCCTCCTCCTCCACCACCACCACCTCTCCTCCTCCTCCTCCTCCTTCACCACATCTCCTCCTCCACCACCACCACCTCCGGCGAGCTCCTCCTCCTCCTCCACAACCACCTCTCCTTCCTCCTCCCCCACCACCACCACCTCCGACGAGCTACTCCTCCTCCTCCTCCACCACCACCTCCACCCACCACCGACCAAGCCACCTAAGGCCACGGTCACAACGGCATCCGACGAGCTCCGGCGAAATTTCGAAATTTCGCCGAAATTCCCGCGGTCAGATCTAGATCTGGCCGCCTTATTTTATTTTTTTGAAATTTAAAAAACATTCTGTGGCGCACTCCTACTTGGTACGTCACAGAATTGCAAATTTCGGTGTCGCACGGCTGAGGTGCACCACAAAATTGCAAATTTTTGTAGCGCACGGCTGAGGTGCGCCACAGAATTGACATTTCTATAGCGCACGGCCAAGACGCACCCCTCTGGCCTCTAGGTGCGCCACAGAAGAGCATTTCTGTACTAGTGGTGTACTTGAAAACGACTCGTAGGCTGCCATCGCCGAGTGCAAAAATAAAAATGCATACTGTAACCAGCCAACCACTAGAGGAACAATAATGTGCTTTCTTAGGAGCGCACACAGCTCAAGAAAAATGGTGCAGCATGTACATTATCATGTGTTCTATCAGGTTCAAACAATGACAGCTAAGAAAGGTCAACAATTGTCACAAGACGGGACCATGCATAGAGTTTATTTAATTGTCCCCAATAACAGGTCATCGTTACAATCATCTTTTCTCAACGACGTTGTTTGTAGTGGTGACGTTCTTTGTATCGAAATGTGCAACTGGGCACCTCATCTCAAGAAGCAGCTCAAACCCTTGTACCCGCTCATCGTGAATAACTTCCTTGTCATCATCGCCGCACCGGTCACGGCCATTGTCGTTCTCCGCAAAGCCGTAAAGCTCGGCCCCGCGACGAGGTCCTTTCCCCGCTTTATGGCCTGCGGCAGGTCCACGTCTTCCTTGCACTGTTCCTGCCGTGCGCCATGGCCACCATGTACCTCATGTGTCGCCCTCGAAGCGTGTTCCTCGTGGACTACGCTTGCTGCCGGCCTAATCCCAACTGCCGCGTGTCCATAGCCTCCTGCACCGAGAGTGCTCGCATCTCTCCGCATATGGACGATGGCAGCTTCCGGTTCCTAGCGCGCATGCTGGAGCGCTCGGGCATCGGCGACCAGACCTACCTCCATCCTTCCTTGCACCATATCCCGCCACGCTGCTCCTTAAGTTCGAGCCTTGACGAGGCGGAGCAGGTCATATTCGACGCCCTCGACGGTCTGCTTGCCAAGACAAGCATCCGACCTGGAGCGATCGACATACTCGTCACGAACTGCAGCGTCTTCACTCCGACCCCCAGCTTTAGTGCCATGATCGTGAACAAGTACAAGCTTCGAGGCGATATCCTGGACGTGAACCTGTCCGGAATGGGCTGCGGCGCAGGGGTGATCTCCCTGGAAGTCGCCAAGAACATTCTGCAGGTTGTGCCGCGGGGTGCGCACGCCATGGCAGTGTCCACGGAGATGACCTCACTCATCAACTACACAGGCAAGAACCGAACGATGCTGCTGCCGGGGGCCCTGTTCCGGATGGGCGCGGCAGCGGCACTGTTATCGACGTCTAAATCGAAGTCCCGGTTCCGGCTTAAGCACGTCCTGCGAACGACCACAGCCGCGCAAGACAGATCATACCTGTGCGCATCCGTGAAGGAGGACGACGACGGAGAAACAGGAGTATACCTGTCCAAGGACCTCGTGGCCATCGCGGGGGAGACGCTCGAGGCCAACATCTCCTCAATAGGATCCATCCTCCTCCCGCCCTCCGAGAAGCTTCGCTCCGCGCTCTCATTGTTTGCGCACAAGGTTCTGAGCAGGAAGATGAAGCTATATGTCCCCAATTTCCGTACGGCCTTCGAGCACTTCTGCATCCATTCCGGTGGCCGGGCAGTGATCGACGCGATGCAAACCAGCTTGGGCTTATCAGATGAGAACGTAGAGCCATCACGTGCGGCGCTTCACCGGTTCGGGAATACGTCCAGCAGTTCATTGTGGTATGAGCTCGCATACATCGAGGCCAAACGACGGACACGGAAGGGCGACCGGGTGTGGATGGTCGGCTTTGGGTCTGGATTCAAGTGCAACAGCGCCGTCTGGGAATGCATCAGGCCGCCCAGCAACACCACTGTTGGCGCGCCCTGGGCTGATTCCATCCATCAGTATCCGGGGAACATCCGGAAAGGACGCTGAAAAGTCCATGGATGTACAACTGCCGCTACATCGCACTACAGATAATGTTGGCCTTTCTTTTCCACTTCGTAAAATAAATCATATATTTTTTAGAGCAACCACATATTTCATTAATAGAAAATCAAGTTACAATGAGGAAAACATGTGGAATCTAAAAGACAAACCGGGATAAATTGATTATCCTGAATTTCCAAACAAAATCCTAAAGATCGAGAAATACAGAACAACCCCTAGGGTTTACTGCAACAACCGCCACTGGTAGAAAATAGGCCTTCGGTACGCCCCCATTAGTCCCCAAAATAATCGGCCCGCGACCATAGGGGTCTTTAGTCGCGGTTCGGGACGAGACCCGCGACCAATAGTCTGGGCCCAGCGCGCTCGGTCCACAGCTGTCGGAGGGGAGGGGCTTTAGTCCCGGTTGGCCAGACCAACCGGGGCTAATAGGTCATCGGTCTGGCCCCACGGCCTTTAGCCGCGGTTGTCCAGGTGAACCGGGACTAAAGGCCCATCCCTATATATAGAACTCAGCTCGCTGCACTTAGCCACATTTGGAGTCACTTCTGCTCACAACATTCACAAGGGGTGGTGGGTATGCTTTTGGTTCCTACTATGCACACTAAGTGTTCGATGAAATGCCCGATAGCATGAAACACACATGATATTAAGTGTCCGAGCCGCACTTGAGCGTTTTCATTTATTTTACCTCCGCGGTCGCGGTTAGCAACTTGAACCCTTTCATGATTTGTATTATTTCCAGCTAGTTAGTTTAACAAATGCATGATGGTTAATTATATACTTTATATAATAATAATGCAGATGAATCGGCAATGGATGTACGGTAACCGACTCTCCGGCGAGTTCACTACGGGTTTGAAAGATTTCCTCGTAGTGGCAAATGCGAACAAGCAGCGAGGTTTTATTATCTGTCCATGTGCTGAATGTAAGAATGAGAAGGGTCACTCCTCCTCAAGAGTCGTTCACATGCACCTGCTTCGGCACGGTTTCATGCCAAGCTATAATTGTTGGACCAAGCATGGAGAAAGAGGGGTTAGAATGGAAGAAGATGAAGAAGAGGATGATATCGATTTCAACTATCATGACGCTTTCGGTGATACCTTCATGGAGGATGATGCTGAAGGTGGGGAAGGGTTTGGTGAAGGTGAAGAAGAGGCACATGATGAGCCCGATGATGATCTTGGTCGGACCATTGCTGATGCACGGAGACGCTGCGAAACTGACAAGGAGAGGGAGAATTTGGATCGCATGTTAGAGGATCACACGAAGTCGCTGTACCCAGGATGCGACAATAGTCTGAAAAAGCTGGGTTGCACACTGGATTTGCTGAAATGGAAGGCACGGGAAGGTGTAGCTGACTCATCATTTGAAAATTTGCTGAAAATGTTGAAGAATATGTTTCCGAAGAATAACGAGTTGCCCGCCAGTACGTACGAAGCAAAGAAGGTTGTGTGCCCTCTAGGTTTAGAGATTCTGAAGATACATGCATGCATTAACGACTGCGTCCTCTACCGTGGTGCATACGAGGATTTGAATGAATGCCCTGTATGCACTGCATTGCGTTATAAGATCAGAGGCGATGACCCTTGACAGGGGGATGCTAACCCGGTAGGCCAAGCTCCAAGGAATAACCCGGCTCAAGGGATGATGTGCAGGATCCGGCTAAGGATAGGGAACTTGTGAAGGCCCAAGCTTGTAGGCCCAATGACCCGGATTGTGGGTTACTGTAAAGAAAAGTTAGGGCTAGTGCGCCGTGTCCGGGTAGGATTCAGGATACGCCTTGTAGAACAAGCCAGGGGGTACGGGTGCTTTATAAACCGACCCCCGGATATAGTTTAGACAGAGATCTAAGAACCCTAGCAATATCGCGCTATATCGAGCATCCAGTGTAAACCATAATCGAGTTATCATATCGAGAATAGAGATCCGGCGACTTCGATTGCCGGCTATCGGATCAAATTGCACCATGCCTTCCCTTGAGCTAAACCCTCTCCCAAACGCCTGTGTCGACTTGCCCCAAGATCAGTTACCCCTGGTAACATCTGCCGTGATTATCCCACGACAGTTGGCGCCCACCGTGGGGCCTGCGTCCAAAGGTGTCTACATCACGGGAGAAGCTCGGAAGGGCATGGAGAATCTTGTCATCGGCGAAATCTACATCGACCACGAAGGAGAAAAGGTGGTGGACGATTCCGGCTGGGGGCCGGAGTCGGATCACCTCGAAACCGGATCCGTCGTGACAATCGGCCGGATCAGCGTCTTCATCGGTATGGTATGTGCTTCCAATTCGGTCCCTGACAACGTTGGATCTGATTCTATGCCAGGAAAAGCCACGTCTATCCGATCAGATGATGAAGAATCAACTGGAACGACATATCCGGCAGAAGAACCCATCGCGGAGTGGGAACAGCCGGAGGAGCCGGCATGGACCCCACGCGACCGGGCCCAAGGAGAAGATGATACCGGGTCTATCCTGGATCTACTGGAAAACCGGTATGAGGAGAACGGTGAGGAGGAACAGCCTGAATTTACACCGGATATCGTACGCCGAGTTGCAGTCTATGCAGCCCCCGCGGCCAACCAAGGAAACACAGCCGCGGCATCAGTCGGGGCGGCTCAGGCAGTGGCCCAGCAACAGGGCGCGGTTAACGGAGACCCGGTCTTGACCCGGGTTGATGGAGAGTCAGCATCGGTCACCAGTCGCGCAGCAGATGAGGAGCAACACGCCAACATGTTCGGGTTTCAAGCAAACCGGACACCAGGGGCGGGTCCCTCGAATCCACGTCACCCGGCCCTGTTCGATAATAATTTGATTTTGGATCCTACAGTCCTCGCCACAGTTATCACCCCAGAAAACGCGGCAGAGCGTGTTAGAGATCTGGATGTGGCTCGTCGTGCATTGAAACAGCAAAGAAGGCAAGTGGAAGAAGATAGACAGGGTATGGCCACACGACGGCGCGAGCTAGATGCGTTGGAAACCCGGCTTCGAGAGGAAACGTCCAGGATACATCAAAGGCACCACACCAGGTTGCCAGCAACGGGCGGGGTTATTAATCCGGCTAATTTATTCGTTACGCCTCAGGACCAGCCGATACCAGTGGTGAACCAGGGAACCGCACCCCAACAGATGACAGCAGCGACACATCCGGCGAATGAACGGACCGGGTTACCCCCACCACAAACTAGAGTCACAACCGGCAACGATCTACTGCCGCCGCCACCATCACGATTCCGCACGCCAGCCGGCCACTACAATAATCCTATGGACAACGTATATGCGGCGACACTCGCATTGAATCAAATACCTGTGGGAGAGTCGCCCCATGCAGAGAAGACTCGGCAAGCCATCGAGCTGTTGCACACTGCGGTGGCACAGCAAGCCAATTACCCGGATCACAGAAGCGGTATGCACGGGACGCCATACGTCAGCCAGCAGCAAGGGAATATACAAACAAGTTCAGCGCGGCGGAGGGAAGAGCAGCAGCAAATGCCGCCTCCTCCCCGCGCTCAGGCAGCATCAGCAGCACAGGCCGTCGTGGACAGTTCTAGGGCTAGGAGGGCCGCGGCCGGGTCTGCAGCGCATGGACCTCCCGCAGCACCGCGCCCAGACGCGCCCCCCGCGGCATCACACGTTTCTAGAGCAAGGCCGGCTTCAACCATTCTTGCGGGACCCAAGTGTCTCTCGGACAATATTAGAGCTGAACCTTACCCGAAAAAATTCAAAGAGCCAGGGAAAGTAGTGAATTATGAGCCAACCATGGATCCCGAAACATGGCTAAGAAGTTACGAGATGGCAATGTCAATCCGCAACGCGTCCGAGAACCTCCAGCCAAGTTCATGTATCTGATGATGTCGGAAGGAGCAGCAAAATTGTGGTTCACCAATCTACCAGAGGGATCGATCAAGTCTTGGGAGGAATTGAAGACCGCGTTTATCAAACACTTTCACGGGACCTGCAGGAAATTATTCACTATTGATGATCTAGAGCGATGCGTCCAGAAGAAGGGAGAATCGGCGCGCAGTTGGGTGCGCCGGGTTATGGAGATACTTCACTCATCCACGGATATCCAGCCCAAGGATGCACTACAGGCCATGGCAAAAACATGCAAGTATATACCTTTGGTGCAAAAGTTAACTCGCATGAAGTCCAGTCGAAATGCGTCGGAAGTCACAATGGGAGAATTGATGGACGCGTGCAACAAACACGCTGCAACAGATACTACAGAAGAAGAAGCTGATGACAAGAAGGAAAAAGCAAGCACAAACAGTAATGGAAGAACCGGCAACGGATCAGCATCAGGTAACAATGGAAATAGCCAGAATAAGCGTCCTTTCGAAGGAGGTTCCGAGTTTGTCGCCAACACAGAAGCCGGGTCTTCGAGGCCAAGAGCAGAAGGAAATTTCAACGGAGGTAACCACAATGGAGGAAACTATCAAGGTCCACCAAGGCCGGGTAACAATTGGGACATATTCAGGATGGCATGTCCGAAGCACAGCAGGAATGGCAGGCCAGCTAACCACTCCCTAGAACAGTGCGCCGATTTACAAAGATGGAAAAATGAGGAGGTGCACAGAGCTATGCGAGGTGCAGGGCGGGGAGGAGGACCGGGTCCAGGGGCAAACCCGGGCAACGGCCCACCCCCAGCTGGTAACCCGGCGGCTGGAAATCAAAGTAATAACCAAGGGGGGGCAGGAGGCTTCCAGGCCAACCCCAAACAATTGGGTCAATATCATGTGCATACCACAGGAGGCTCTAACAAGGACAAAAAGATACTGAAGCAAGCGGTCAACTCAGTTTCGTTAGCCGTCCCGAGATACTTGAGATGGTCAGAACAGGAGGTAACATGGAGCAGAAGGGATCACCCGGAAAGAGTGGAACACCCAGGAGTCTTGGCACTAGTAGTCGCACCGCAAGTTAATGGGTACGAACTGAAGAAGGTTTTAATGGATGGTGGAAGCAGCATCAATATACTGTATTGGGAAACCTTCCTACGCATGGGTCTCAAGGAATCTCAACTGCAAAAAAGCTCAACAGTTTTTCATGGGATAGTGCCGGGTCATTCAGCATGCCCCGAGGGAAAAATCGCGTTGGAGGTAGCTTTCGGAGAGTCAAAGGATAACAATCGAATTGAGTGGCTCACCTTTGAGGTAGTGAAATTGCGCAGCCCCTATCACGCGCTATTTGGAAGGCCGGCTTATGCCAAATTCATGGCTAGGCCGTGTTACGTATATCTACAGCTAAAAATCCCGGGTCCCAAGAAGACCATTACCATACATGGAAATCGAGACATAGCAGCTGAATGCGACGAAGGAGATGCAGCAATGGCCGAGCAGGCCTGTAGAAAAGAAGAACTCAAGCATTACCGGTCTCAAGCAGACCCGGAGGATATAGCCACATCAAAAAGGCCGAGTACTGAAGGCGAAAGAACAAAATCCAAGGTAACGCAAGATGCTAAAATGGTGGCCTTAATCGAGGATGATTCCCCCAAGCGGCCCGCTGTAAAGGAAGAAGCTACACGGCCGCTTACAACCAGCCAGGTCATTGGAACACCCCACCCGGGTTGGCTAGCAAACCCGGTACTCATCAGGAAAAGGTCCAACATATGGAGAATGTGCATTGGTCAAGCCAGACTGGGACCAGTGCTTATGAGGAACTAAACAATGTAACGGGCAGCAGGTTTCAGACGCGCTCTTTTCCTACCCAGGGTACCTAAGGGGACTGGAAGGTTTTTAATGAGGCGGCCTGCTGATCCAAAATTTCTAGTATCAATAAAGAGATGGTTATCAAGTCCTATATCATTACATCCTGATTACAAGTAAGTAGTATCCCTGCGACATCGATAATTCAGTATCATCAAAAGCATCGATTGCATGTAGGTCTTGGGGGTTGGTTGCTCCGGTAACCAGCCACTAACCCGAATGACCCGGCATAGATAGCTATAAGTTGTAAGGGCCGATTACTCGCAAACGAGCACGGCTGCAATCTTATGACTGGGCAAAGAAGCCAACTTTTCTTGACTTTTCTTACTTAAGCTCGATGTGACTCGCACTAAAGTGGCATGATTCGTTCGCTTACGATTACAATCAGCCATGAAGCCCAATGGGACTTGCCTGACACTGTTCTCGTATGGATGTAACAACATGGTATCCACGCGAAAGCCGGCTTACAGTACAAGATAGTTAAAAGGGTCATCTAAACCACAAGTTTATGCAGAGTACAAGGCTAAAAGCCGGAAACTCAACAATTATCAAGCATAACTTCAGTACTTACATGGAATGGCTTTAGGTTTGTGACTCGGTAAAAAATAATTTGTTCTCTGAGAAAGGCCACACCCCCATTACTCGGACTTTGGGTCATGGGGACTGGGGGACTTCGAAACAGAAACAAACTACTTGGCTATCGCAGTTCGAAAAACATCACCATCCGAGTCTTGGGGACTTAAAGAAAAAGCCCACGTATTAAAACTCCTGGTACTCGGAAAACCGAGTCTTACAAAGGGAGCTAAAAAGAAAGCTGGGTATCAAGAACAAGTTCAAAAGAACAGACAAAATAGCACGATTATCAAAAGGCAGGGAAAGCCGCAAAAATATGTCACCGAATAGAAGTACATTACAAGTTATGGCATTGGTATCAGAAGTGCACAGGCGCACCATTGGCAGGATAAATAGTTCAAATGAAAAGGCCCCACGTGATTAAGGTATTATGACATCATCACCCTACTCGGCCTCCTGAGCGCGATCTTCCGGGTCTTGCTCCTGGGCCTGCTGCTTAGCTTTCCTGGCAGAGCCACCCGGACTCACCGCGCCAGGGCGGATAGGTGGAAGGACGGACGGTGTAGAGGCGGATGGCCCTGATTTTAACTCGGCCTCCCTCTTCGCAGTTGCCTCCTTCTTTTTGGCCGAGTGATCAGCCCACTTCTCCAAGAGGTCAAAGGGCGGGGGTGCTTCCTCTGTGATAACTTTGCCATCGGCGTCATACGCAGCCATTAGCGTATTCAGGTCCAAGCTATCGGCTAAAGAGGTAGCAGAGGGGCGCACTGCTGACTGAATGGCCTTGAAGTCCTTAGGCGTAAATTTGGCACCATCCGCCTTGAACTCGGGAAACCCGGATATTATCTTCGCCGGGTCAAGCTTCGGAAAGTAGGCTTTGGCCAAGGTCAATGCCCGGGTTATTCCAATACGGCAGGACGAACGCTTCCAAAGTTCAATCCAGCCAGGCACAGTGGAGCAGGCTTGGACGAGATTCTCTTCACCCGGATAGGCTTCTGTGGGCCAATGTATGGCGTCCAATATAAATTTTGTGCCGGCAAAGAAAGTCCGGAGCACAGTCTTCAGGGTCCTAGCCTTGGCAATAGTATCTTCCTCTGGAGGTGCAAGGTTGGCACCTGCAGTTGAAACAGAAGCAAGAAGGTATCAGTAACCCAGAGTGGTGCATAACAAGAAGCATGAAATTAGTCGGCAGACAAAAACTTACTGAGTAAGATCTGGTAAGTGTCGGTGATTTGATCCGATAAATTCTTCAAGTCGGTCCGAGCGGTGAGGTACTTCTTCTTATATTTGGAAACATCCTTCTTCAAAGTTTCCATGTCATCCTCAAGGATTTCCCGTCGTTTTATCTCGGCAAGAAGACGTTGTTCGGTCTTCAGTAAAGTTTCATCGGACCGAGTTATCTGTGCCTGTAAGTAGAAAGGAAGGCAAGCATTAGTTGGATGTTATGATAAGATAAATTTGGCGTGAAGTACCAAGCATAACTTTTGCAAGTCATACTCGGAACTTGGGGACTAGATATGCAATATGAGATGACAAGCGCTTTTACCTGGTGCTCTGCAGCCATGCGCTCTAAAATATCGCCCTCTGAAGCCTTCATGGTGAGGAGCGTGTTCATCAATTGATCAAAAGTATCTTTACCCGTATCAGAAGACCCGGGGCCTTGGGAATTCCGAGAAGAGGTTTTCTTCTTAGAGGGAGGCGGAACCCGGGTCATTTGTGCATTGGAATCCGACACTCCTTCGGCACCCAAGGTTGTGGCTTTCTTCTTCTTGCTCGCATGGGAAGCAATTGGATACTCGGTTTCTTGGGCGTCCGGTTTAATCAGCGATGTTTGTTTTTCACCGCCAGACACGGCAGTAGTCTTATCGGCCGGGCTCCCCTGACCCGGGCCCTCGTCTTCCATGCCCTCTTGGTCGCTAACAACGACCGTGGCCCTGTAAATGTTATCAAGAAGCAGTTAAAATACGCGGTCAGGAAAGGGTGATGAAGTGTGGAAGAGCATCCGGAAGGGGATCTTACCCGGTGTTCACCGCGAAGTCACAAGGAAACCCATCATCAGACTCGGGAGAGGCTGAAAATTGTCAGGTTAGATGTCATATAAGAATAGTTCAAGGGGAATGTGCCGGTCGAGAAAAGATAGAATAATTACCAGCCCGCCGAGTGGGAGTCGAAGAAATACCCGGGTTGATGACGTTGTCGCCCGGGTTATTTCGAGTTGACCTACGCTTGATCATGGGCGACTCCTTCAAGAATGGCCAGTGGAATAATGTCAAGATAACTCAGGTATGTCATTAAGGTGATGTGAATTGAATGCGAGGAGGGGATATGAAACCTTGGAAGTGGCCTCTTGAGCCTTTCTTTTGGATCCGACTTTGATTGCCGGTTCCGGTTCGTCCTCGTCGCTGGCAGATTCTACTTTGCCATCCGAGTTTTCTTCCTCATCATCCTCTTGTTCTGAAATATCATCAAAGTCATGGTTGAAAATGAAGGGGTTATGACGAGTTCAAAGGAACCAAATAAAATTCAAAGAGTACCTTCATCCGAGTGAACAACCTCTTGCTCCTCTGGACTTTCGGAGCTAGGGGAGGCGTTGATTTTCCAAAAGTCGTCATCAGCCTGAAAGGTGTTAATGCACAGGTTACCAACTGTATCAAGTGGAAAGAATGAAAGTAAGGGTTTCAGAGTCGGACTTTTACCTCAGGGGCGGGGTTTTCAAGCGTGAAGGGCTCTAACCCGGATATGTTCCGGATTACCTCGAGCTTTTCCGTCAAAAAACCTTTGATGGTTTTATGGGTGTCGCCAGGTGCGAAGATGTTATCGGAGTATCGGAGCGGATCGGAAGGTTCTCCTGAATACTCGTACATCAACTTTGTGCGGATGGAATTGGGCTGAATCCTAAAATCGACCCAGGTCTTTACTAGATTGAGCCCGATGAGACCCTGGGCTGTAAGAGTAGCAATTTTGGCTAGCAAGGGTTGAATTGCCTCCCTATCCGAGTTGGGGGCGAAGGCACTAAACTTATCAGAAATATCAAGAAGACCCTCCGAGTAACCCGGCAGTTTCTTTTGGCCGGGTGGGGAAGTGTCCTGGCAGTAGAAGTACGAGAGCTGCCAATGCTTGACATGGGAATTGAGGGTGAGGGGTGGCATTAGAGAGTTTTTGCGGCGTTGGATCGAAACCCCGCCGCAAGTGAGAAGCGCCCCATCACCGCTTTCGCGGCATGGCTTGCATTGAAAAAGCTCAATAAAAAGAGCTAGACTTGGCGGAGTGCACAAGTAGGATTCGGAAAGGACAATAAAATGGGAAATATTTAGCACAGAGTTGGGTCCGATATCAAAGACACGAAGGCCGTAGTGGCTAAGTATGTCACGGAAAAAGGGGTGACCCGGTGGTCGAAAACCCCGGGTCACATGATCCACGAAACAGATTACCTCATCTTTTGTAGGGGTGGGCCAGGTCTCCTTACCCGGTACCCTCCATTGGATATTTTCCCGAGGAGGAAGAATTCCCAGTTCCACCAGCTCCTCCAACTTGGCCTTTGTGACCATAGACCGCGCCCAGTTGGCGGAAATGGTGTTGGTGGCCTTGGCCTTGGTTGGGGTCTTCCCCTGTTTCTTGGGAGCCATATGGCTGACCTGCAGAGTACAAGGTAAGAAGGAAATTAAGACATGAAAGTTGCGAGCCGGCTAAGTATAGGCCGGATAATATTGAGGTATGAAAAGTTACGGGAGGCCCGGGTGTTAGCCTGCAGAGCAAAGTTTGAAAGTTTCCGGGTATCAGGCGTTGTGGTGAAATTTATGGGATCTAAATGATGAAGGAGCCTTTTGAATACAATGGACGGCGGCTTAAGTTCCAGACGTGAATAAAAGGAACTGAAAAGGAATGGTCTAGCCGGGTGATTGATGCGAAGGCGGAAAATTTGGGTAGTTCGAGCCTAGATTGGAAGTTTTATCTTTGGATTTGTGGCAAGAATAATGATTGTGGGTAGTAGGGGAGCGGATTGGAGCATGCGCTTCGTCCTTTGTGCGAGCTAGAAGAGATTATGGGTATTCTAATTCGGCCTAGTCAAGAAATCCGAGGCGGGCCGATCTGGATTTAATCTGAGGAAAAAATCAAAGGTTGCGAGGGCAAATTGATAGGTGCAAAAGATTTACCGGAGGAGATCTGAGGGAAGCCTTGCGGAGGCAGATGGCGCAGGCCTGGTGTCCCTTCGCGGTTCTTGGTGAGCCGGATGAGGATTCGCCGGCGGATCTTGGCGGCGGCGCGGGGCGAACGGTGGCGGAACGTAATCGCCGGGCGATGGGTTCCGGTGACGAGCGCGGAATTTCCGTGATGGCGCTCGGGGAGAAAGAGAGCTCAGAGGGAGAAAGGAATGGAATGGAGGAAATGAGCCGTTAGGGTTCGGGTCACTCCTAAGGGGCTTTTTTATAGTGCAAATGGATAAGCTCGGTTTGGTGAGTGGAAGCCGAGAATTGTGGGGGTAAACGGCTATTTATTTAAAGTTTCTGCGAGATGTGCGCCAAGTATTGAGCAAAGCATCCGGATAAAAGGAAGAAGGGGATTCGTCCCGTGATGACGGGATTGGTTATCGAGCATAGGATCTTGGTATTGTTATTATGGTTTGGACCCAGAAGTTTGAACCAAGGTGTTTGGAGGGAAAGCTGGGGTTATTACATGGCCGCCAAGGAGCAAGGCCTAGCTGAATATCAAAACATCTTAACCCGATCTTCATATACCAGTATGGTCGATATCTTTGCAGGGAATAGCAAGCACTTCAAGGAGATCCGTGAAGCCCAGGCTATTCTGGGGACTACTGACAGGGGGATGCTAACCCGGTAGGCCAAGCTCCAAGGAATAACCCGGCTCAAGGGATGATGTGCAGGATCCGGCTAAGGATAGGGAACTTGTGAAGGCCCAAGCTTGTAGGCCCAATGACCCGGATTGTGGGTTACTGTAAAGGAAAGTTAGGGCTAGTGCGCCGTGTCCGGGTAGGATTCAGGATACGCCTTGTAGAACAAGCCAGGGGGTACGGGTGCTTTATAAACCGACCCCCGGATATAGTTTAGACAGAGATCTAAGAACCCTAGCAATATCGCGCTATATCGAGCATCCAGTGTAAACCATAATCGAGTTATCATATCGAGAATAGAGATCCGGCGACTTCGATTGCCGGCTATCGGATCAAATTGCACCATGCCTTCCCTTGAGCTAAACCCTCTCCCAAACGCCTGTGTCGACTTGCCCCAAGATCAGTTACCCCTGGTAACATCTGCCGTGATTATCCCACGACAACCCTGGTGACGATGTTGAGGGCGAGAAACCCAGGAAGAGGGTTCCCGCCAAGGTGATGTGGTATGCTCCTATAATACCTCGGCTGAAACGCCTGTTCATGAACAAAGAGCATGCCAAGTTGTTGCGATGGCACAAAGAGGACCGTAAGTCCGACGGGGAGTTGAGACACCCCGCTGATGGAACGCAATGGAGAAAGATCGACAGAGAGTTCAAAGATTTTGCAGCTGACGCAAGGAACATAAGATTTGGTCTAAGTACTGATGGCATGAATCCTTTTGGCGAGCAGAGCTCCAGCCATAGCACCTGGCCCGTGACTCTATGCATCTACAACCTTCCTCCTTGGTTGTGCATGAAGCCGAAGTTCATTATGATGCCAGTGCTCATCCAAGGTCCGAAGCAACCCGGCAACGACATCGATGTGTACCTAAGGCCATTAGTTGATGAACTTTTACAATTGTGGGGCAGACCTGGTGTACCTGTGTGGGATGAGCACAAAGAAGAGGAATTTAACCTACGAGCGTTGCTTTTTGTAACCATCAACGATTGGCCTGCTCTCAGTAACCTTTCGAGACAGTCAAATAAGGGATACAAAGCATGCACGCACTGCTTACATGAGACTGAAAGTGTATTTTTGGATAATTGTAGGAAGAACGTGTACCTGGGTCATCGTCGATTTCTTCCCCGAAATCATAACGTAAGAAAGAAAGGCAAGCATTTCAATGGCAAGGCAGATCACCGGCCGAAGCCTGCGGAACGTACTGGAGCTGAGATATTTGATATGGTCAAGGATTTGAATGTCATCTTTGGAAAGGGTCGACCTGGCGGACAATCAGTTCCGCAGGGAGTTGACGGGCACGTACCCATGTGGAAAAAGAAATCGATATTTTGGGAGCTACAGTATTGGAAAGTCCTAGATGTCCGCTCTGCAATCGACGTGATGCATGTTACGAAGAATGTTTGCGTGAACCTGCTAAGCTTCTTGGGCGTGTATGGGAAGACAAAGGATACAAAGGAAGCACGGCGGGATCAGCAACTTTTGAAAGACCCAGATGACCGGCATCCGGAATGGTTTCAAGGTCGTGCCAGCTACGCTCTTACGAAAGAAGAGAAGGTCATTTTTTTTGAATGCCTGAGCAGTATGAAGGTCCCGTCTGGCTTCTCGTCGAATATAAAGGGAATAATAAACATGGCGGACAAAAAGTTCCAAAACCTGAAGTCTCACGACTGCCACGTGATTATGACGCAATTGCTTCCGATTGCTTTGAGGGGCCTCCTACAGGAAAATGTTCGAGTAGCCATTGTGAAGCTGTGTGCATTCCTCAATGCAATCTCTCAGAAGGTAATCAGTCCAGAAGATCTACCACGGTTACAGAACGATGTGGTCCAATGTCTTGTCAGTTTCGAGTTGCTGTTTCCACCATCCTTCTTCAATATTATGACGCACCTCCTGGTCCACCTAGTCGAAGAGATTTCCATTCTCGGTCCTGTATTTCTACACAATATGTTCCCCTTCGAGAGGTTTATGGGAGTATTAAAGAAATATGTTCGTAACCGTGCTAGGCCAGAAGGAAGCATCGTAAAGGGCTATGGAAATGAGGAGGTAATTGAGTTCTGTATTGACTATGTTCCTGACCTTAAGCCGATTGGTATTCCTCAATCGCGGCACGAGGGGAGACTAAGTGGAAGAGGCACGATCGGAAGGAAATCAACGATATGTATGGACGGTCATTCTATGACTGAAGCACACTACACAGTTCTGCAAAATTCGAGCTTGGTGGCTCCGTACTTCGAGCAACACAAGAATATTTTACGCTCGAACAACCCGGGAAAGCCTGAATCATGGATTAGAAAGGCCCACATGGAGACTTTCGGCAGTTGGTTGCGAAAACTTTTAATGAATGACAATGATGTTGGAGATCAGCTGTACATGTTGGCCAAGACACCATCTTCGACTATAACGACTTTCCAAGGGTACGAGATTAATGGGAATACATTTTACACGATCTCCCAAGATAAAAAGAGCACCAACCAAAACAGTGGTGTCCGCTTTGATGCAGCAACCGAGATTGGGCAAAAGGTCACATATTATGGTTACATAGAGGAGATATGGGAACTTGACTATGGACCCTCCTTTAAGGTCCCTTTGTTCCGGTGCAAATGGTTCAAGCTAACAGGAGGTGGGGTAAAGGTGGACGAGCAATACGGAATGACAATGGTGGATTTCGACAATCTTGGTTACCTTGACGAACCATTCGTCCTAGCCAAAGATGTCGCTCAGGTTTTCTATTTGAAGGACATGAGTAGCAAACCGAGGAAACGGAAAGATAATAAAACGATCAGTACATCATGTGATGATCCAAAGCGCCACATTGTTCTTTCAGGGAAAAGAAACGTCGTGGGAGTGGAGGACAAGACAGACATGTCAGAAGATTATAATATGTTTGGTGAAATTCCGCCCTTCAAAGTCAACACTGACCCAAGCATTAAGTTAAATGATGAGGATGCTCCATGGATACGGCCAGATCGTAAGAAAGCAGGGACACAAGGGAAGAATTGATGTGTAATAATTTATTGTGTACCAAACTTTTTTGAATGGATCATGTGAATTATATTATCTCTGATGTGTTTAAGACTAACTCCTTTGCAAAATATTTGAGAAAACGAGTGGAAAGCATGGAAAACAGAAAGTTACTTAAATGTCTCAAAACTTTGTGAGATAAAATATCTGATTTCATAACTTTTATTAAAAACAGAAAACATACGAACATACGAACCTTGTGGAATACAAATTCTTTTATTGAAAAGAGAGAACATACGAACACTACTCCTCGTCGTCGTCGTCGGGGAACTCGTCGGTGACCTCCTCCGGGTCATCGACGTCGGCGAACTCGTCGGTGACCTCCTCGTCGTCGTCGGAGGTGCATGATGGTATGTCCGAGATAGGCCCCCACCTCGGATCGTCGGAGGCCCAGACTTCGCCGGCGCGGTCGGCCCGACGAAGCTCTTGCAGCGCCCTCGTCCTCGCCTCCCGAGCAGCATCTAACGCGAGGTGGCGTTCGAGGCGGCGCTCCGCCCGCTCAGCCGCGCGGGTCTGCCAGAGCTCCTCGTCGGCGCTCTCCTCCCCCGGGTTGTTCCGGTAATACTCGCGGACGACGCGTTCTTCCCTGGCGTCGACTAGGCCCTGAAACGCGCGGTGACGGAGGTGGAGGTGGTCGGCGGCAGTGACGATCTGCGGCTTCGGCGCCCTTGCCTCCGCTTCCCAGACGGTGTGGCAGTCGTTGAAGTTCATCAGCGAACGCGGGCGGTTGAGGCGCCAGGCCGCCGCGTCCCAGGCGCGGGCGGCCTCCGCCGCCGTCGCAAAGGAGCCGAGGGGGATGCGGTCGTCCCCCCAGCGGATATCTGCGCTGAACATTCCGTTCTGCCGTGCTCGGACGCCGCGAAAGCCGGTGGTGCTGTTCCTCCTCGGAGGCATGGTGCAAGCGCGACGGTGCGTGGACAGGAGAAGACGCGCTCGAGGCGCGACAGTTTATACCGCGCCCTCCTGGCCACGCGTCACAACTCCCGCGCCACGCGTCGCAACTCCCGTGCCACGCGCCACCCTAACAGAACCAAGCAAATAGTTGCACATTACTAACCGAGCTCAAAGTGAACACTGACCCATAGCATGGATGGATGTGTTAAAGGGGGAGGGGGGTGTAGAACAAAACAATCGGTATCACCATCATACAGCCCTACCGTGGCTACTCGGTGCAATATGCATACCAAATGCACGGTAGGACGTATGATGGCGAATCCATATGTTTTGTACTTGCTCGATAAACTGAATATATGATGTATCAAACCTTAAAGGGGGATGTAGAACAAAACAATCGGTATCGCCATCATACAGCCCCACCGTGGCTACTGGGTGCAATATGCATACCAAATGCACGGCAGGACGTATGATGGCGAATCCGGATGTTTTGTATTTGCTCGATGAACTGACCGGTGTATGAAGGTGGGCTATATATAGGGTCCTCTGGCTCACAAAGTGTTGTGCTAGGGTTTTGATCCAACGGTTAAGAAACCACCTCATCCAACGGCTCACAACAGCTCGAAAGAAACACACCGTAGCCCTGATCGAACGGCTCACAACAGCTCGAAAGAAACACACCCCGGATCCAACGACTCGCAAGCGCTTTAAAGAAACACACGGTCCGTGTGATTCTATCTGATTGGTCCAAACGAAACCCTAACCCATTTAGTCCCGGTTGGTGTCCCCAACCGGGACTAAAGGGATGTTTTCTTCTCGCTATATATATGTATATATGCATTGCCACACCATTGGCATAAACACATACAAACTCACCACTCTCTCTCATGGCTTCTACCGTACCCACTCTAACATTCATCCAGGCGGAGGCACTTTCCGCCTCGAACTACCCCTGCCCGTGCGGCTACAACGTTCCCGCCGATTGGATGCTGAGCGCCGGAGGAGTGCCGGTCCCTCCTCTTCCTGAAGGTGTGGCGCGTCGGGCGGCCATCACGAACCACTACTATCACGAGCTCACGCCGGAGCAGCGGAGGAATCCCAGTTGGCATCCCGATAACCAGCATACTTGGGATGCCTTCTTCATCAATCGGCGTGAGAGGGCGCTCGCCAGGTATGAGGAGGACGGCCTGCCTCCTGGGAACTTTCACGAGGCCGGTCGTCGGCTATGGTGGTCCGGCCGGACTCTACAGAGCGTCATGGACTACATCAGGGCCGGCGATATCCCCCGCCTGCGCTACACTCAGGCCCAGTCCTGGAGTCGTGATCCTCCGAGGGAGTGCAGAGCACCGTCAGACGATAGTGACGACGACGGCGGCGGCGACTACGACGACTACGAGTACATGTACTATAGGCCTAGGCAGGAGTATGACTAGCAGATATCAGATCATGCATCTATGCTCTCCGTTTAGGTTTAGATCCACTCTAGCCATTATGTACTGCCTTTTTTATCTATATATATATTCAAGATGTGTGTGAATCTTTATGATTAGTTTTATTTTTCTGATATATTATTTGTATTTTTAAGATTTTAAAAAGAATTAGTTTTATTTTTCTAAATTTTCTGATATATTATTTGTATTTTTAAGTATGGGAAAAGGAAAAGTATTTGAATAACCACCTTTAGTCGCGGTTCGTGTCACGAACCGGGACTAAAGGCTCGTTCTGCGCGGGAACGAAAACGCCGCGAAAAATTTCACCTTTAGTCCCGGTTCGTGACACCAACCGGGACTAAAGGCCCGCGGAGGGTACCCCAGGGGACCTTTAGTCCCGGTTGGTGACACCAACCGGGACTAAAGGCTGGCCCTATATATTTCCGGCCCCAAAATTTTCTTCGTCCAAACCCTCGTCTTCCTCGCGCCGGCGCCCTGCTCGTCGATTCCGTCGTCGTCGCCCGATTCCGTCGTCGTCGCCCGATTCCGTCGTCGTCGCCTGCGAGAGTACCGCGCCGTCGCCGTCGTCGTCGCCCGCGCCCTTCTCTCCACCGCCTCCGCCCTGCTCCGGCCCCGCCCCGTCGCCGTCTCCGGTAGGTTCCCCGCGGGCCTCGCGCCGCCCTCGAACCAGCGCCGCCCACCCGCTCTCGAGAGGGGACCACGAACCAACGCCGCCCTCGCCGCGGGCCTCGCGCCGCCCTTGAACCCTTCCCCGTGGCCGGAAACCCTTCCCCGTGGCCGGAATCGCCGGAGACAGAGAGCACAAACTGCCACACCGCCGGCCACAGTGTCACGCCAGGGTGACTTCATCATGACGCCAGGGGCCCACTGTATATGGAATTACAGAAAATAATTAAATCTTCAAAATTAAACAACTTTTAATTTATAATTCCAAAAATTATGGAAAAATATGCGAAATGTTCGTAAAAATGTAAGCTATCTGTTTATATCATTTTCAACCATGTTTGACAAAGTTCAAAATGAGACCATATTTGAATTTGAGTTAAATTCATTAAAATAATGAAAATAAGTTTTAATTCAATAAATTCAGAATATTAAGTGTAATATACCAAAATGACCAGAAAAGCAAATGCAACATAGCTATGGGGTTCTCCAAGTCATTTGAGAAACTAATCTTGGACACACCTCTAAAGTATGGTTTTCCCCCTCCGGTGGTCATCGTTCATCCACCGGAGTGACATATGGCGGACAATTTGAGAAAGAGGGTGTAATATTTGCTAAGTCTCCTATATACTTAATTAATTTTTACTATATGCATGTCTGCAGGAGTGACATATGACGGACAATGGAGCCTTGCCGTGTACAGAGCAGGAGGCTGAAGGTATTATATACGGCATGATAGCCAACCAGACCCATTATGTGCCGGGCCCAGAAGATGAGCAACAAGACGATGTAGTCTCTTCTTATCTGAACCTTGATGATCAAGAACGTGGAGGAACGGACATTGTCGATGATGAAACAGGTGAAGGAACGGACATTGTCGATGATCAAGGAGCTGAAGGAATGGACATTGATGACGGAGGTCAACCGTCGACAAACGACGATCTCCAATTGCAAAGAACAACCACCTCCGGCGAGGTATATATATATATATATATATACATTGGGACTCTCGTGATACAAACTTACTGAAATGTGAATACATATGCACTAACGCGCGCGACTCTCTTTCTTATTTTAGCCCTCGGCCGGATCTAGTATGACAAAGCATGGCAAATCCAAGTCGATGAAAGATGGAGAAACATATACCATCGAATCAGTCAGTGTAATCGGCAAGCCCCTACAGCACACCACAAAGTTTATCAACCAATGCGGAGTCATTGTTAGAGATACCGTCCCGATCACCGTCCAGGAATGGAAGGAGCCAAAGAAAGCACGTGTTGGTTTCACTTATGTCGACTAGAGAACGAAAAAGATTATGTTTAGAAAGCTTATTGCACATTTCATTCTACCTCCGGAATACAACAAAAAAGATGAATTCGGTCAGGACGTTCCGGGTGGACGTGAGAGGAGGAGGATAGTCAAAGAGTTCGCTTTTCAGAAGATAGCCGAAGCATTCCGGAACTTCAAGAAAAAATTGTTCCGTGAATATGTCAGCAAGGGCAAGACTCCGATTTTCACTGGACAACATGAGAAACTGAGAGATGATTGGACAGAATTTGTGACGCAACATAAATCGGAGCATTTCAAGGAAATGTCGGCAAAAAATAAGGCTAATGCGTAAAAGAAACAGTACCATCATGTTATGGGGCCAGGAGGATACCGCGTTTCGGCGCCTAAGTGGCAGGCAATGGAGGACGGCCTAAGGGCAAGAGGAATCCGTCTAGGTACAGAGGGATGGGACGAAAGAGCCAAAATGTGGTGGTACGGGCATGGGGGATCGCTAGACCCGGAGACAGGGGAGTGTGTTCACCGGCAGAAAAAGTTTGCTCCCACAAAAGACCTTGTTGACGCAATGACCTCAGCTCAACAGGGCGTGATCACGTTCAACAGAGAGAGACCAACTGACCCATGCCCTCGGGAATCCTGAACACGGAGGACATGTACGAGGCAAAGGCAGATTGCCGTGGAAAGTAGGGTTTTCCCAGGAGGGTGACCCGTACTGTTACAGAAGCCGTAAGAGAGGTACGGACCGGGCTGCAGATCAACTGTCGAATCTTGCAGCGGAATTCAATGAGTTGAAGAAGATCGTGGCGGGAATACTTGAGAAAGAAAAAGCGGCGGCTGCAGGGCCCCATGAAGAACATGCAGCGGATCTCGGAAGCCAGCATCAGCGGAGAAGCAGCGTGGCTTCCACGGAGGCCCCGACTGCAGGTGCTAATGCACCGATGATCGAGAGTCGTGCACCGGAGCCTCACTACCCCGTGGATGATGTAAAGGAGATGAAAGAATGTGATCTGCATTATCCCGTGGGGAACATTTCCATGAAGGTAGCTACCGGCAGTGCTTTACCCTATACACCTGGAGCACTCCATCACAACAACCCCATTCCATATGGCTATGCTCGAGTCACGGTGGAAGACATAGTCCAAGCGTTTGAGGACCTGGAGATTGACATAGCTACACCCGAAGGGGAGAGAAGACTTGGAGATGTCAAGCGCCAGTTCATTCTATGGAAAAAGAAGTACATAGTGTTTCCAGGCGAGACGCCAAGGCTAACAAGTCCACCCCCCTCCGATGGTGCAGGTGCTGGTGGTGGTGGTGCTGGTGGTGCTGGTTCACCTACGCCTCCTTCATGCCATTCGACGCCGTCTCCGGCGGATAAGATGCCGTCGCCCACGATTCCTCCTCCGGCGGTTAAGCAACCGTCGCCCACGATTCCTCCTCCGGAGGAAAAGCAGTCGTCTCCCCCCATTCCTCCTCCGGAGGAAAAACAGCCGTCTCCCCCCATTCCTCCTCCGGAGGAAAAGCAGACGTCGCCCCCCATTCCTCCTCCGGAGGTTAAGCAGACGTCGCCCTCCATTCCTCCTCCAGCGAAGAAACAGAGGCAGGCGGACAGCAAGGGAACCTGCTCTTGGTCTATTAACCCGGAGCCTTATGTAGCTAAGACCACACGGGTACCGGAGCCATCACTGAAGCCTCTCCCCCCAAGGCCTTGGGAACTTAGTGATGCTGAAACAAAATTGGCCGTGAAGGCTGACGTTGACAAATGGATTGGCCGACTGAAGGCGCAAAAGGAGCCTGAGCACAAGGAAGTATTCCCTCCGATTGTAGACTATTGGGCTACGGGTTTTTTGTCGACACCGTCCCAAGCCGAGAAGAATTTGCCTAAAGACTATGATAATGAACTTCCTGCGCAAGCAGGAATATTGGAGGAGGAGAAAGAGAAAGCAAAAAAAGTGGAGGAGGAGAAAGGAAAAGGAAAAATGAAAAGAAGCGGGAAACAAGTTGCCCAGCTCGGGCTGCAGAGTAAAAAATCGATCCCCCCGCTCATAGTGAAAGCCGCTCCGGAACAGGACCCCGAGGTCATAAATGCTATGGCAGAAATGGGATTGACTTTACCTACTGCCATGCAAAATGCGTCCGAGGCCGGTATATCTCTTCGTCTCTTTTTAGGCCTAGACGATGCGCCAGTGGCTGAGGTAGGATTACAATATGAGAAGAAAGGGCCTCTCGTCGAGCCTGCGAAGGAAAAGGATCTACCACCACTAATGCAAGCTCTGCTACGTTGGTACAAACATTTCATAACATGGACCGACAAAGAATTTGTGTATGTGGATTATACAGAGGAGCATCACACTAAAAAGTACTCTGTAACAGTTGAGATGAGTGAATTGTTCCAGCTGTTCAATCTGCGTGAGCTCGACAAATCTATCCTGAGTTGCTACGTTCTGTAAGTGATTTATTTCTACGTCATCTCGTTCTTCATTGCCTACACTATATATATATATATATATATATATATATATATATATATATATATATATATATTGTCCTAATTATATTGTTGCGTACGCTATTATGCAGATTGAAAATTTGGGAATGCAAAATAAGACTCATCCATGATGTTGGGTTCATTGACCCACAAATCATTAATGGAACTATGTTAGAACGTCACCCCAAAGAAGTGGAGAAAGACTTGTACAAATTTTTTAAAAAGCATGAATCCAAAAGATATATTCTATTTCCTTACCTTTTTGGGTGAGTGTTTCTCTCATGTTCCCATTCTCTTTTGTTTACTCCATGCATGGTATGTCTAATCGATAAGTTATGCATGACTGTGCATCTAACGTGTCCGCAGGTTCCACTGGATTCTGCTAAAAATTGATCTTCAGGACTCCATAGTTTTGATCTTTGACTCTATGAATTCAAATACAGATCTTTGGATCAACATGAGAAAAATGATGCAAAGGTAATTATTTTTCAATCATTTGCGCTCTATATCGATCGGTCTCTTTTGTTCATTTCCTAAGCTAATAACTCGCTTGTTCATTTAATTTTATTTGCAATGTAGAGTTTGGAGACAGTTCTCACTTGGACATGTCGGTGGATTCAAAAATGAGCTAAAATTTAAAAATGTGGTCAAAGGAGTGGATAAGCAGCCACCGGGGACCGGTCTATGTGGATACTATGTCTGTGAGAACATACGGAAAGAAATCTCTGAGAGGAAGAAGGACGAGGCCACGCGGAGGGGTCTCAATAACTTGCGGAGGGCGCTTACTCCAGAAGCTCGCTTCCGACCAATTCAAGAGGAAATAGCAGGATTTTTCCTTAGGCATGTCATCGATAGGGAAGGAGAGTACCATGCGTCCATCGACGATGACTATTATACGCATAAGCTATCTAATTAATTGTTCGAATTTGTGTATGGTCATCCATCTTAATTGTGTAATATGGAAACTTGTTCGAGGTTGTATATATGGTCACCCGATATTGAATATATATTATATATTCCTATTGAATTCTCCTTGTTTGAAATTTCATATATATATATGCATGTATATAGTATCGTAAAATATATATATATGTGTACTGAAACTTCATCAAAATTAAAATAAAACACAAAATAAAATATAAAAGAAATAAAACAAAACAAATTAAAAAGGAACCAGGTTTAGGGGGCCTAAAACCCTAAACCTGCACAGGTTTTCAGTCCCGGTTGGCCACAAGAACCGGGACTAAAGGGCCTCCGCCGCGACGGATCCCTGGCGCCCACGTGGACGGGCCTTTAGTCCCGGTCCGTAAATGGCGGGACTATAGGCGGGGGCCTTTAGTCGCGCATTGCTAGTCCCGGTTGCCCGGACGGGATTAATGGGCCTGGCGAACCGGGACTGTAGGCCTTTTTTCTACTAGTGCGCGGCCGTTCTTCTCCTCCAGCGCCGTCGAGTCGAACGCCGAAAGAAACGCCGAGCCTCCACCATTGCAAGATCCGAGAAAGCACCATCACTAACGAGGCTTTGTGAGTCGATGAACAGTCCCGCTTCACGCAGCGGGGCACATGTCCATGTGGCACGTCGACCGGGGACGTCCCCGTGCTGTGTTGGACCAAGATATGTGGCCTCCCATCGACGAAGCCGGAGAGGAACGGTGTCGAGACTTCGTAGTTAGGATCGTGGACGGCGGTGCCATAAGCCTACTGGTATAACCGTGGGGGAACGTGGTGTTGGGACGCGTAGAGATAAACAAAACTTTTCCTACGCGATGCTTCCAAGATCTAGCCGAGGTAGAAGGCCACGAGTATTACCACTAGACGCGCAGGTGCGGATTATCGATGCAGCGCGTCGGGGCAGTGCAGTCCCACGATCCGGTCCGGCCGATCCAATCTCTCGAACGTCGAAGTGCTGAACGTACAGCACCTCTGCCGGTATCCACACGTACGAGGAGGAGCTCCGACGGCGGACTGCTAGGTCCGGTGCGGCGGCTGGACTGAGTGGGGCTAGGGTTCCCAACGCATGGGAGAGTGGACTAACGTGCCCGCTGGGCAACCTGCGCCCCTCTTTATATAGCGTATGGTAATGGGCTTCACAACACTTGTGGCCCATTTCCTCTGTGAGTCCGACTCATAAAACCAGTCCATTTCCGGTTCGGGTCCAACCCGACCAATACTTGCTCCCGCTCTTAAGTGTGCGACCCTGCAGGCTCATGGCGACTTGGACACGATTGGAGTCCAACTCCCAATCGATCAATCGGTAGCGGCTCCTAGCAGAACGTGCCGACTCCCAAGTACCATTGAGTCATGACGACATACCTTTCAATGTGATATTCATCTTAGTCCCTTTTGCCTCACGATATACCTTGTCGAGCTATAGGCGATTTATCGTCATCCCTTAAATAGCTCAACTCTCTTCTCGATCTATGACATGTGATTCATCTGACTAACTCTTAGTCAACCGACACAGTTAACACTTAACTGAGTCGCGCATGGCCATGCTTCCTGAATCATATCACTCGAGAGGGCCCAGAGAATATCTCTCCATTCGGAGGGGCAAAATCCCATCTTGATTATCCACATCGCGCAGCTTGCTTCTCATTCGACCCGAACTCTGCCTTTATAGTTGCCTTGTCATAGAACAACGTTTGACAGAACCTAAGTCGGTGATCCACAACTCGGATTGTGCGACAACCTTAGGTCTAAGGATTACATTGATTGAGACATGCAAATGACGACTTGATCGTTGCATCTCAATGTGGGTCAGTCCGACTTGCTAAACTCTTTAGCCAAGTCCGTGAACGATGGAATGGCATCACCATGCCCATGACAAGTGGAACTGTGTCATCAGCCAACACTCACATTAGTCTAGGGTGTGTGTCCAGCACAACCTAAATGACCAAGGACAATCTAGTAAGAACAACATGAATACATAGTTCCACAATTGAATCACATATTCAATGACATATATCAGATGTTCAAAACAAGGACAACTTAATAACTTTATGAATACAGTGGGAATTACATCATACATGATTGCCTCTAGGGCATATTCCCAACAGTCTCCCACTTGAACTAGAGTCAATCATCATGGCATCATATGCCTAAGCATCGAATGCCCATACCCCTCGTGTGCGCCTCATGCTTAGGCTGTGGTAGCGCCTTTGTCAATGGATCTGCAATGTTTGCATCCGTGTGTACTTTGCATAACTTGATATCACCTTGTTCGACAAACTGGCGAATGAGGTGGTACCGCATGAGTATATGTTTGTTCTTCTGGTGTTGTCTAGGTTCCTTGGCTTGTGCGATAGCACCATTGTTGTCACAATATACGTCCAAAGGATTGGACGCGCCCTGAACCACACCAAGATCAATCAGGAGGTTCCTGATCCAAACAGCTTCCTTTGCCGCCTCTGAGGCAGCAATATACTCAGCCTCTGTTGTAGATGCAGACACCGTATCTTGCTTGGAACTCTTCCAGCTCACAGCCCCTCCGTTCATCACGAACACGTATCCAGATTGCGAACGAGAATCATCTGAGTCGGTGAGATAACTCGCATCCGTGTAACCCTTTACACTAAATTCCTCATCACCTCCATAACTACTAGGAACATTTCCTTAGAATTTCTCAAATACTTAAGAATGTTTTTAACCGCTGCCCAGTGGGCTTCGCCAGGGTCAGCCTGGTATCTACTCGTAACACTTAGAGCATAGGAAACATCTGGCCTAGTACAAATCATGGCAAACATGATGGATCTGATTGCCGAAGCATACAGGATCACACTCATCCGACTTCGCTCATCAGTCGTCAAAGGACACTGAGTCTTGCTAAGTTTTATGCCATGGGACATTGGTAAGAATCCCTTCTTGGACTCTTCCATTTTGAATTTCTTCAAAATTTTGTCCAGATATGTACTCTGACTCAATCCAATGAGCCGCCTGGATCTATCTCTATAGATCCTTATTCCTAATATGTAAGTTGCCTCACCTAAATCCTTCATTGAGAAACTCCTTTCCAATGACTCTTTGGTTTCTTGCAACATCATGACATCATTTCCAATCAGCAATATGTCATCCACATATAAGATTAGAAAGTTTACTTTGCTCCCACTAAACTTCTTGTACAAACAAGAATCATGATCGCTCTTGATGAAGCCAAACGATTTGACTACCTCGTCAAAGCGAATGTTCCAACTCCGAGATGCTTGCTTCAACCCATAAATGGATTTCTGAAGTTTGCATACCTTGTCAGCATTAGCTGGATCGACAAAACCTTCGGGCTGTATCATATACACGTCCTCAGATAAATTTCCATTAAGGAAAGCCGTCTTGACATCCATCTGCGATATCTCATAGTCGAAATAGGCTGCTATGGCTAACATGATCCGAATTGATTTAAGCATCGCTACGGGCGAGAAGGTCTCGTCGTAGTCAACTCCTTGAACTTGTCGGAACCCCTTCGCGACAAGTCGTGCTTTATAGACGGAAATATTTCCATCCATATCAATTTTCTTCTTAAAGACCCATTTGCACTCGACGGGTCTTGCACCGTCAGGCAGATCAACCAAATTCCAAACTTGGTTTTCATCCATGGACTTTAACTCGGATCTCATGGCTCCAAGCCATGACTCAGAATCAGATCCCACCATCGCTTTCGAATAAGTTGCCGGCTCATTACTATCTAACAGTAAAACATCTCGAGCACTCTGTAATCTGGCAGATCTCCGTGGTTCAGGTGCTATAACCGGTGTAGGTACCACGACCGGCTCAGCCTCCAAGGCCATTGCCGACTCGCCCCTAGCTGGTTCTTCTCGAATTTGTTCGAGTTGCACCGTGCTCCCACTGACTTCCCGACTGAGAAACTCTTTCTCAAGGAAGACACCATTCCGAGCGACAAACACTTTGCCCTCTTCCCGGTTGTAGAAGTAGTACCCCAAGGTTTCCCTCGGATACCCCACGAAAATACACTTATCCGACTTGGGCCTGAGCTTGTCCGACTGAAGTCGCTTGACAAATGCTTCACAAGCCCAAATCTTAAGAAAGGACAAATTTGGCTTTTTGCCCGTCCACATCTCATGTGGTGTCTTCTCTACTGACTTTGATGGTACTCTGTTTAGTGTGAAAGCTGCAGTTTCTAGACAATAACCCCAAAATGATAAAGGTAGATCTGTCCGACTCATCATTGATCGTACCATGTCCAACAAGGTCCGATTTCTCCGTTCCGATACACCGTTTCTCTGCGGTGTACCCGGCGGAGTGAGTTGAGGAACTATTCCACAACTCTTTAGATGGTCATCAAACTCATGGCTCATGTACTCGCCTCCACGGTCCGACCGTAGAAACTTTATTTTCTTGCCGAGCTGATTCTGTACCTCACTCTGGAATTCCTTGAACTTTTCAAAATCTTCCGACTTGTGTTTCATTAAATAGATATATCCATACCTACTCAAATCATTAGTGAAGGTAATGAAGTACTCATAACCACCTCTGGCTGTCGTGCTCATTGGACCACATACATCACTATGTATTAGTTCCAACAAGTCGGATGCCCTTTCGCAACTCCTTGCAAAAGGTGTCTTGGTCATCTTTCCTAGTAGGCATGATTCGCATGTCTCGAATGACTCTAAGTCAAACGAAGTTAGAAGTCCATCATCATGGAGCTTCTTCATGCGCTTCCAACTTATATGACCAAGCCGACAGTGCCAAAAGTAAGTCATATTCAGATCATTTGGTTTCAACCTTTTAACATTTATGTTATAGACCGATTCACTATCAAGATTCAAAATAAATAACCCGTTCTGAACGGGTGCAAAGCCATGAAACATATATTTCAAATATAAAGAACAACCATTATTCTTAATATTCGACTCATAACCTTGTCTCATCAAACATGAGGCGGAAATAATGTTTCGACTAAGCGCTGGAACATAATAACAATTATTTAGTTCCAAAATAAATCCTGAAGGTAAATGAAGTTGCATCGTGCCGACTTCCAACGCAGCGACTCTCGCCTTGTTGTCGACCCGAATGTCAACCTCTCCTCTCGCCAAGCTCCTAGTTCTTACCAGTCCCTGCAACGAGTTGCAAATGTGAATGACTGATCCGGTATCATATACCCAAGAACTGTTAGGTGCATCAGCAAGATAAATGTCTATAACATTGCACACAAGCGTACCTGAGTTGGAAGTCACACCTCCACTCTTGGCTCTGTCAGCCAAATACTTGGTGCAGTTCCTCTTCCAGTGGCCATCTTGCTTGCAATAGAAGCAGTTGGCTCCGGATGTAAGAGAAGGTTTAGTCTTTGAGGGAGCACTCTGGACAGGGCCATGGGTGCTACCTCCTGACTTATCCTTCTTCTTCTTAGTCCAAGAACTCTTCTTGAACTTAGCCTTATTCTGCACCATCAACACTTGACTGGTGCCTTTCTTGATATCAGCCTCTGCCGTTTTGAGCATCCCATGTAATTCAGTGATACTCTTATCCATACCATGCATATGGTAGTTCGAGATGAACGGACCATACGCACTAGGAAGAGAGTTCAGAATTATATCAGTAGCGAACTCTTCGTTAATGGGGAAGCCCAGCCGATCCAGAGACTGTATGTAACCAATCATCTTGATTACATGCGGACTCAGTGGATCGCCGTCTTTCAGCTTACAGCCAAGCAAAGCTTGAGAGACTTGATACCTCTCAGTCTTTGCTTGAGCCTGGAACATACTTTTGAGGCTTTCGATCATATCGTAGGCCTCAACATTCTCGAACTGCTGCTGCAAGTCCGGTTCCATGTGTGCAAGCATAAGACAGCTAATCTCCGTAGACTCATCTCTAGTCTTACGGTAGGCATTTATGACTGCGACAGTCGCATCATCATCAGGCTCATCTGGAAGTGGAGTTTCTAGAACATGTTCTTTCTTGTCATGCTTGAGGACTATCCTCAGATTACGATACCAGTTGGTGAAATTAGTTCCATTAAGCTTATCTTTCTCTAGGATTGATCTCAACGCAAAAGTGGACAACTGAGGAAGGTTGCTAGGTGCCATTGATCTACAACAGAAAATATGCAAAAACACTTAAGACATGTATTCATAAAAGAGCAGGCATATTAAACGCTTTAATACTTATGCTCCCACTAGAACCAACATCCCTTTGATGGTTGCTAAGTGATTCAAGATCCTAAATAAGCAAGTCGACTAGTGAGCTTTAGCATCACCGGTAGCCGTCAAGTGATCTAGGTAGGCAACACCTTGCCAATCGTATCTCTATACGACTCATGTTAGTTGGGTGACATCACATGCCCCGGCTCCCAACCTACCTCGCCCCGAGCCCCACAACCGTTGTGATGGACTCGTCTAGATTACCAAGTGGTTCTGCTTGTAAGAGTCCGACTCAAACCCACCTAACCGGAAAGAATTGGTAGCACCTCAATTTTATGAGCCCACTACCAAGAATGTCCGACTTGTGATGGTGCAGCACTGGCGGGGCGACCGACTAGACCTTCTTTGAGGGATTAAAGAATCTACCAACTATCTAAATAGAGGTAAATAGAGACATAACAATAACAAAAATAAAGCAATTATAATGTGAAATGGTATGGCTCTCTTCATGGTGATCTCCATCTCCACAAAGCTTGTAAGTCGACTCGTGCCAACTCTTGTCACGTGCCATCTTACTCCATGTAGCCGACTTGTACATCGACTTGCATGCCTTTCGGGTTCTCCAACAAGCTACACTAGCTAGTAAATCAAAATTTACACAGAGAATCCGACACGCAGGCCGGTATACAATAAAATGACAGCACCTAGGCTCCAGCCGGCTGACAAAAACATGATACGCAGATCATGTATGGATTACACACATCACATGTCACGACCCCGGACCCATAGATATACATACTGTTATGTGCTCCTAGCCACGGACTCACAAGGGCTTCAGGGTTACCAGCCCCGGCCACAACAAACAACGGCAGGCAGACCGGATTCATCGGCACGTAGTCCGGATCCCCGGTCTACTACTCCTTGTATCCATGCTAGTCATAACCAATTATGCATACCCAAGCGTCCACGAGTCGGATGAAACTGAAGGAACGGTACCAAAGTTATACAGAGCGGCTATGTGTCCAGAAAGTGCAACAACAATCGAGGGTTACTGGGGTTACCTCGCCCCAGGCCGATCAAATCGACAGGCGGGCTCGGACATGGATCATCGGCTCCACAACCCCTCGACTGCGACAACTATGCAGGCATGGCCAAAACTGTATAACAATGAGCTCGAACCAACAACCGATCAAAGCAGTACCCTAAACAGTGAAGTTGTATTCAACAGGTACTACTAGAGTATAGCTTACAAACAGAGGTCACATGACCCAACATTACATCAGACAACGGAAGGCAAATTATGTTGCTAATCAACAAGAACCAAAAAGGCCTAAGAGGCCGCAACATAAGGTGACGTCCCAGCCCATAGATTCCAGGCTGCTACCTGGGAACCCCAAACTACTCGTCGATGTCCACGTTGAATCACCACCGATGGAGTGAGATCTTCTCCTGAACCAAAATTAAGCAAACCTGAGTACGGGAGATACTCAACAAGACTTAATTAACCTATTATATATCTGCTAACTTCATAAAGGTTTTATGAAGGCTGATTTGCGTAAAGCAATCTTTGTTTTGCAAGTTGAGGGAGGAATAGCACGTCTCATAGAATGTTTTGAAAACAGATGAGGAAACTAGTCAACTACTATAATCATCATCTTCTTGTATTCCACCAAGTCCTTCTTATTCCCACACTATCTTATGCTACAAGGATCACCCCTCTCGGCATCTCCGAGGAGGCACCCTTCAAACATGGTTAACAAGTTTTAGTCATTCCGTTGAAGTTATCTATGATCACAGAATCCGTTGCCAAGTCGTCCGTAACCGTGGACACGGCTTCTCGAGGAGATTTATCCCTGCAGGGGGTACACTTTACCCACACGTACCATCCGACTCTTAACGCCACATGTACGCTCGTCCATGGAGCGCGGCAGAGGGTGGCTGGCCACGACCTTTACCTTGCTCAACCCTATCCATGAGTCAACCCAAACAGGGCCACCCCGTCAACAGGGAGTTGGCCACCTCCTGACGGCACCTGTTCTGTGAGTCGGGAACAAGATCCGAGTACGTCCATCACTTGTCCCGGTCACGCCCTAAGTTTTCTCCAAATCGTTTTCTGACTCACACGCAGATGGAAAGATCAAACTACATGACTCATGGACGTGGCCAAACAAGTTAGTTGGTCGAGCGCGGTCTGTTAGGCCCCGCGTGTGGTTGCACGCTCAGTCTTGGCTTCGAAGGCGAGAACTCGCTCCTAGGGGCATGAACAGGACAAAACGCCACAACCCATTATGGCCTCACATCCATGCCGTTATTTAGTCAAGTTATCAAAGATAATACAAATCACAACAACCTGACATAAGTAGATTCACGTATTGACCAGATTCATCAACCAGATGGATCAGATCACAACTAGGCATGGCTAAGCAAGACTCACAAGGTTTAGCGGAGCGCGCACAAACAAACCTATAGCTGCTAGGAGCATGGATCAGGATATCTAGGTTATGCAGTATATAGGGGAACTCTATCTGCTGACATCAAATAGTTTGGAACCGAATGCAAAGTACGAGATTCAAAACACGTTGAAACCATACATGAGCAGATAAGAGGTTATGCTTGCCTTGGTTATAAGAAAACCAGATAAAGATCTTCTGGAATAAGTGTTTGACTTGTCGGTTAAGATCAAGTATTCACCATTGGATTGCTGGCCTTCTCTTCGGAGTCACGTTCTACCGAGGGGGGGGGGGAACAAACACCGAAACAAGAAAAACAACAATCAACACATGGCATCGATGCAATGCACAACATGTATGGATGAGCAAGTTAATGCACTGAAACAAAGCCCTAGGCATGATCGTTGGGTTGCTAGGGTTCGTATGATAAGTAAACATTTTTAGTGGAAGTAGTCCGAAATAAACCCCGGAGGGGGTTTCGGACGATTATGAAAGTGAGTGCAATTTTAAAAGCCCAAATGGGTTTGAAAACATCATAACTAGGTTGCATTTGTCATTTTGAGCATTTTGGTATATAACTTTTATTTTTCCAATTTTGGTGAATAAAAACTTATTTTTCTATTTTAAATGATTAAACAATATTAAATAATGGCCATTTTTGAACTTTGTCAAACATACCTTAAAATGACATATTCCTGTAGAGTTTATTTTCCTGAACACAACCATATTTTTATTTCATTTTTCTGAATAATATTTTAAGAGTTATTCAATTATCAAAATTTATCATTTTCTGTAAATATTAAACACAGGGATATATGACGTCACTGTGACGCAGCAGTGATGTCACCTGCTCTGGTTCCTCACATCTGAGATGAAATTCGGCCGAATTTGTGCGGGGTTTCAAAATCAAACTATACCACGATGGAGAGGAGATCGAGTGGGAGATAGGGGTGGTGGCGGGTGACCGTTTGCTCGCCGGAATCCTCACCGGCGACGAGGATGCGTGGCGGCCGGCGGTGGCTTCCGAGGAGGAAGATGATACAGAGGGGGAGGAGGGAAGGCGGGAGCACCTACGTGCTCAGGAGCTCACCGCGGTTGTGGTGGTATGGTCGGGGAGGCCGGAGGGGGTCTCGATTGACGGCGACGAGCTCGGCTGCTCCCGGCCGGAGGCGGGGAAGACGGCGCCGATTCCGGTGACCCTGCCCCTCCCCTCAAGCGATACTTGTACAGGAAGAAGAGTAGATCATGGCGGAGCTCCTCGTGGACTCGAATCGACGGGGGAGGGCCCGTAACGGCGGCGATGGCCGCGGCCGACGGGAGTAGAAGGTTAGGGTTTGCGTTCGTTTTCAGCAGAGAGGAAGAGCGAGAGAAAGCTGCGAGACAGAGAGAAGAAGCAGGAAGGAGCACGACGTCTTGGTGGGGTATCCACGCACGGAGGCGCGCTCATAGAAGCAGGAGGTGGAGGCATTTCTGCCACGCAGCTGTGCTGCCTTCTGTCAAGAGCTTGAAGAAAGGTAAAAGAAAAACAATTTTCGAAAACCCCCCTGGAAAGTTTCAGAAACCACAAAGAGGCCCTTCTCTCTTTTAAAAACAGAACTGGAAACAACTTTTGAGGGCCTTTTTGAAAGATTAAAATTTGGCAAAAATACATTTTGAAAACCTTATGAAATTTGCAAGCTCACCATGTATTTGCTTTCCAAAATTGAAATTATTTTTAGAACAAAATTTGGGTGATCACTTTAAGTGATTTTTGGTCATTTCATTTGTTATTTTCAAATGCAAAATTTTAACCAATGTTTTTATGCATGTATGAGATGACACAACACCACACACCCTTTTGTTAGCAAAATTGGGATGTTACAAATCTACCCTCCTTACAAGAATCTCGTCCCGAGATTCTCGAAGGAGAAGAAAGAAGGAACACCGGTTTTGAACGATCTTCTCGAACCTTACGGTTCTCTTCTGAAGAGGTTGATCCGTAGCATCTTGAAGTATTGAACGGATACACCTTAGGTAAGAGGGAAACTCTTAGGAAATGATCTTCACGAAGATCGAGTATCTCATGGCTAACTCATGATAGGAATGTTCATAAAGAACTGTTGAGTTAACAAGCATGAAACACGTCAAGGTAACGGAGGGAATAAAAGATGATTCCAAGTTTACGGACGATGGTTCTTGTAAAGATTTAGAATATGAGCTTTGCACACGACTTTAAATCCTTTTGGAAAAGAAGGTTGGACAACTGATGATATCGAGGTTTTTTTTCAAACAGATAACCAAGATGAAAAGGATGGTCTTGGATACCACGACATGATATCCGTAGACGAGGGAAAACACGAGAAAACTTGATACAAGATCATGTTCACTCTTCGGAGTGGACACGGAAGATAACGAACTTTCATTCTATCAAATCTTTGTCGAGATTGTTGTCAAAGATCGGAATGTTACTTCACGACAAAGGGTGAGTAACCATAGGATGTTGTAACACCATAGTGGAGGAGGAACTCTTGGTCACACCATAAGAATGGTTAACCAACGAGGGTTGAAACACCTGAAGTAATAAGGAATCTCTTTCCTATCGTGGTTTGGACATAACCATACATCCACCACCTGGTTGAGATCCCATGGCTGAAGTAACTGACAAATTCACACAATGTGTGAGATGAACAGAACTTCAACTACCAACAACTTGAAAAGGGAACTGATCGATGGTGGTTACCAAACAGCACGAGTTTTCTCATGATGAACTTGTTTCCACTAGAACGGAGGTTTTGGAGGATTAGCAGGGAGATTTGGAGGAAACAACTTCCAGGTTTTCCTTGGTGTAAAGACACAGACAACAAGCTCACAACAAGCCTTCTGTAGGTCATCAAGTGGAAGTGAAACCTTGGTTTAGAAGAACGGGGAGGAAACTTGTTAGAATAAGCCAGACAAGAATTCTCACGGAGAGTGGTTGTTCTTACGGATTCAAAGAGATATGACATTAGGCCTTCCGGCTAATTGTGTCAACCACAACATCAACCATGCCGGATTCTGAAAAGACCTAATTCAATACCCTTGAGAAAACACCAACCATCATTGCTTCTTGAGATTCAGCTCTGGTTAGAGGGTTGATAACTTAGACTCGGTATGTTTGAGCGAAGAGATTTGCAACGTTTACCAACGAGATACCCATGCTGGATTCTCAAGATATGGACTATGATGCCACGCTCAAGAGGATGAGCGAGATTGCAGAACTCATGTATTAGCAACTTGCGAAAGACGGTTGCACCTACATGACTTACATGCAAAAGAACACATCGGAGTCCTTGTTGGGAAGATGGTTAAAAAGATAACGAAGTTCTTAAACTTCTTTTCTTTCACGAATGATCAGTCAGTGGCTTAGTGTGGATGCAAACTTCTTCAAGGAATGGAGGTAACAACCAACCATCTCAAGAATAGTCCACACATACATGACCGACTTGGGATTATTCCCGAAGGAACAAGGAAACTATACTCAGATCCATGTCGACAACTTTCACCATAAGCACATGGACTGGAGTAAGCCACTTCGAACATCCAGAACACAACTTCGTGTGACACAAAGATGGTTCTCGATGTTTCCAACATTGTTTCCAATTGTTCAACATGAGCCTCTCACAACTTGGAGAAAATAGGAATGTCATCGATGGGCTCGAAAACACACTTATCAAAACACTCCAAGAAGAGGGATTCATATGATACATGAACAAGGAAAAACATTGGTCTGACCAAAGGACATGAAGGTGTACCCGGCAAAACACCATGAGTGAAATCACCATCAAAATAGTCCTTGGATCTTTTCTCGATATGACGATAGCCCAAATCAAATCAAGGTAGGATGATAGCATGTCCACTAAAGAGATACTATCTTGCTTCAACACAGATGAGAACTAAACATCCCATTCCAAAGGAACAAGTTAGGATGAGGTTTTGTCTTCCGACTCTCCAAGTTGTTGTTTAAGCTCAACCTACTAGTCCGGGATATCCAGCAGAGTTCCTTGGAGAAAGGAGTGGTTCAAACTACCCCTTACTTAGACATTACGGTCAGGTGATAAACCTGGTGATACTTCTTGGAAGACAACCAGAATATCACGAACCACCGATATGTCTTGGAGTTTGAAAGGGATCTTGCTTTTCAAAGCAACCGATATGAACATGAGAGCTTGGGCATGGACCTAACTCTTTGACCAAGAATTTGCACCGGAATGAACGGATTTGGTAACACAGTCAACTTTAAGTTGAGACCGGGTAACCAATAGTGCTAAGAAGGATACAGATGTTTCTTAGATTTTTCAAAGCAATAAGAATTGCTAGGAATAACAGATACACATGTCGATGAACAGACCCATCATTCTCAAGCATTCAAGCTTGGAGTAAGGGGGTGAAAACGGTAAGAGCATCGCTTCATCAAGAAGGCCATGAAACTCAACACAGCCTCCTGATATAAAAGAGTGTGATACTCGAAGGTAGAACAGAACAGAAGCTGATGAAACTTCTCTAGTCGGCGAATTACAAAACTTCGACCTGGTCCTAGAGATGAACGAGGTACTGGAGTTTGTTTCTCCTTACATTCCAAGGTGGAACGTTATGGCGGGAACCAAGAACAAATGCATTGGAAATTCAACACCATATGTAACTTGGTGTCCGAACAACGGACAAAGTTCGGGAAGAAACTAGAAGATAGGAACATGCTCAGGAGAATTCCTAAGATCACGTTGGTTGCACAGGGTAATACTCATTTGTAGAACCCATGCCAAAAACAGAGGTATAGCTGGACCAAGAACAAAGATATGAGAATCATAAAGAACACTCTTTTTTTGTGATCCCTTTTTATTCCAAAAGAAAGCCTATGACTAGGAGAGTTGGAATTTACCTAGCCATCCCGAGGTACAACAAATTCTTCGGGATCCAAAGAAACAGAACTTGGTTTAAAGGTCAGCATCCTGTACTGGTAGCGTGAGCATTACATGGTTAAGAAACCACATGACTCAACTCACCGCAATTCAGCACATTCCGGGACCTTCGGTTCAAGCCCAAGGTTAAAAACATTGAGAAAGGAATAACTACTCTCTGAGTTCCTTGAAGGACACTACGAGTAGCAATCACGGAGTATCTTTCAAAACACAAGCATAGCTCCGGAAGAACTTGAGCAGAAGATAACGGATACATTCGAGATGAAAAAGAAATCTCGAGTTTCTGTAGTTGAACTTAAGAACATAGAAGTGTGGAGTCCGAACAACTCTGAGAGATTTTAGATGGAAAGGGAATCTCCCAGTTGAATCAAGAGATAACGGAACATGGAACACACACGACTCCAGAAACTTTAACACTAGGTCAACTTGGGTAAAAGAACGTCATTGCCAAAGAAGGCACCTAAGTTTTGAATGACTAGAAAGGACAGCAAAACCTTTTCAATCAAAATAGGTAAGATGACCCAGAGTTAGAACGATACCAGATAAGGAGTAAAAAGAATCCTAAGAAGGTTTTTCACAATCATTTGAAGTTTCAAAATAGTTTTCACAAAAACTCTAGACTCAACATCGACCAAGCAGTAAGGTTTTCCTACAGGCAGTCCTGCTCTGATACCATGACTTATCACGACCCCGGACCCATAGATATACATACTGTTATATGCTCCTAGCCACGGACTCACAAGGGCTTCAGGGTTACCAGCCCCGGCCGCAACAAACAACGGCAGGCAGACCGGATTCATCGGCACGTAGTCCGGATCCCCGGTCTACTACTCCTTGTATCCATGCTAGTCATAACCAATTATGCATACCCAAGCGTCCACGAGTCGGATGAAACTGAAGGAACGGGACCAAAGTTATACAGAGCGGCTATGTGTCCAGAAAGTGCAACAACAATCGAGGGTTACTGGGGTTACCTCGCCCCAGGCCGATCAAATCGACAGGCGGGCTCGGACATGGATCATCGGCTCCACAACCCCTCGACTGCGACAACTATGCAGGCATGGCCAAAACTGTATAACAATGAGCTCGAACCAACAACCGATCAAAGCAGTACCCTAAACAGTGAAGTTGTATTCAACAGGTACTACTAGAGTATAGCTTACAAACAGAGGTCACATGACCCAACATTACATCAGACAACGGAAGGCAAATTATGTTGCTAATCAACAAGAACCAAAAAGGCCTAAGAGGCCGCAACATAAGGTGACGTCCCAGCCCATAGATTCCAGGCTGCTACCTGGGAACCCCAAACTACTCGTCGATGTCCATGTTGAATCACCACCGATGGAGTGAGATCTTCTCCTGAACCAAAATTAAGCAAACCTGAGTACGGGAGGTACTCAACAAGACTTAATTAACCTATTATATATCTGCTAACTTCATCAAGGTTTTATGAAGGCTGATTTGCGTAAAGCAATCTTTGTTTTGCAAGTTGAGGGAGGAATAGCACGTCTCATAGAATGTTTTGAAAACAGATGAGGAAACTAGTCAACTACTATAATCATCATCTTCTTGTATTCCACCAAGTACTTCTTATTCCCACACTATCTTATGCTACAAGGATCACCCCTCTCGGCATCTCCGAGGAGGCACCCTTCAAACATGGTTAACAAGTTTTAGTCATTCCGTTGAAGTTATCTATGATCACAGAATCCGTTGCCAAGTCGTCCGTAACCGTGGACACGGCTTCTCGAGGAGATTTATCCCTGCAGGGGGTACACTTTACCCACACGTACCATCCGACTCTTAACGCCACATGTACGCTCGTCCATGGAGCACGGCAGAGGGTGGCTGGCCACGACCTTTACCTTGCTCAACCCTATCCATGAGTCAACCCAAACAGGGCCACCCCGTCAACAGGGAGTTGGCCACCTCCTGACGGCACCTGTTCTGTGAGTCGGGAACAAGATCCGAGTACGTCCATCACTTGTCCCGGTCACGCCCTAAGTTTTCTCCAAATCGTTTTCTGACTCACACGCAGATGGAAAGATCAAACTACATGACTCATGGACGTGGCCAAACAAGTTACTTGGTCGAGCGCGGTCTGTTAGGCCCCGCGTGTGGTTGCACGCTCAGTCTTGGCTTCGAAGGCGAGAACTCGCTCCTAGGGGCATGAACAGGACAAAACGCCACAACCCATTGTGGCCTCACATCCATGCCGTTATTTAGTCAAGTTATCAAAGATAATACAAATCACAACAACCTGACATAAGTAGATTCACGTATTGACCAGATTCATCAACCAGATGGATCAGATCACAACTAGGCATGGCTAAGCAAGACTCACAAGGTTTAGCGGAGCGCGCACAAACAAACCTATAGCTGCTAGGAGCATGGATCAGGATATCTAGGTTATGCAGTATATAGGGGAACTCTATCTACTGACATCAAATAGTTTGGAACCGAATGCAAAGTACGAGATTCAAAACACGTTGAAACCATACATGAGCAGATAAGAGGTTATGCTTGCCTTGGTTATAAGAAAACCAGATAAAGATCTTCTGGAACAAGTGCTTGACTTGTCGGTTAAGATCAAGTATTCACCATTGGATTGCTGGCCTTCTCTTCGGAGTCACGTTCTACCGAGGGGGGGAACAAACACCGAAACAAGAAAAACAACAATCAACACATGGCATCGATGCAATGCACAACATGTATGCATGAGAAAGTTAATGCACTGAAACAAAGCCCTAGGCATGATCGTTGGGTTGCTAGGGTTCGTATGATAAGTAAACATTTTTAGTGGAAGTAGTCCGAAATAAACCCAGAGGGGGTTTCGGACGATTATGAAAGTGAGTGCAATTTTAAAAGCCCAAATGGGTTTGAAAACATCATAACTAGGTTGCATTTGTCATTTTGAGCATTTTGGTATATAACTTTTATTTTTCCAATTTTGGTGAATAAAAACTTATTTTTCTATTTTAAATGATTAAACAATATTAAATAATGGCCATTTTTGAACTTTGTCAAACATACCTGAAAATGACATATTCCTGTAGAGTTTATTTTCCTGAACACAACCATATTTTTATTTCATTTTTCTGAATAATATTTTAAGAGTTATTCAATTATCAAAATTTATCATTTTCTGTAAATATTAAACACAGGGATATATGACGTCACTATGACGCAGCAGTGATGTCACCTGCTCTGGTTCCTCACATCCGAGATGAAATTCGGCCGAATTTGTGCGGGATTTCAAAATCGAACTATACCACAATGGAGAGGAGATCGAGTGGGAGATAGGGGTGGTGGCGGGTGACCGTTTACTCGCCGGAATCCTCACCGGCGACGAGGATGCGTGGCGGCCGGCGGTGGCTTCCGAGGAGGAAGATGATACAGAGGGGGAGGAGGGAAGGCGGGAGCACCTACGTGCTCAGGAGCTCACCGCGGTTGTGGTGGTATGGTCGGGGAGGCCGGAGGGGGTCTCGATTGACGGCGACGAGCTCGGCTGCTCCCGGCCGGAGGCGGGGAAGACGGCGCCGATTCCGGTGACCCTGCCCCTCCCCTCAAGCGATACTTGTACAGGAAGAAGAGTAGATCATGGCGGAGCTCCTCGTGGACTCGAATCGACGGGGGAGGGCCCGTAACGGCGGCGATGGCCGGCGGCCGACGGGAGTAGAAGGTTAGGGTTTGCGTTCGTTTTCAGCAGAGAGTAAGAGCGAGAGAAAGCTGGGAGACCGAGAGAAGAAGCAGGAAGGAGCACGACGTCTTGGTGGGGTATCCACGCACGGAGGCGCGCTCATAGAAGCAGGAGGTGGAGGCATTTCTGCCACGCAGCTGTGCTGCCTTCTGTCAAGAGCTTGAAGAAAGGTAAAAGAAAAACAATTTTCGAAAACCCCCCTGGAAAGTTTCAGAAACCACAAAGAGGCCCTTCTCTCTTTTAAAAACAGAACTGGAAACAACTTTTGAGGGCCTTTTTGAAAGATTAAAATTTGGCAAAAATACATTTTGAAAACCTTATGAAATTTGCAAGCTCACCATGTATTTGCTTTCCAAAATTGAAATTATTTTTAGAACAAAATTTGGGTGATCACTTTAAGTGATTTTTGGTCATTTCATTTGTTTTTTTCAAATGCAAAATTTTAACCAATGTTTTTATGCATGTATGAGATGACACAACACCACACACCCTTTTGTTAGCAAAATTGGGATGTTACATCACATGCACATAAGCCATACCATTCACAACTTCCTGCAAAAACAAGTTATGCATAGATACGATATCTATCGGCGTTGTGAACTCGCAACAACGTCTAAGGCGCTACGACAGGGCGAAGCCGGCGGTCCCATCTGCATTCCGATCATGGATTTCTTCATCGGATAAAACGATTTTACCCGAATCTGATCCGTATTCCGATTCGACCAAACTCTTTGATATTCGATCACCGCAACTGGATTTATGTGTCACGGTATACCCCGATGGCGGAAACCGACCGGTAGGGGTAAGTTGTTCCACGACCTTAGCAGTATGATCACGGAAACCTGATCATCCATTAGCCCCGAGTACGATTGATCCAATCAACCTTGTACAAAACCGATCTATCTTATAGACCGACCACCAAAACAACAATTAGATCACATCTAACGCTAACTACATATCACATATGTACGGATCTCGGGCCTAATAACAGAAGCTACCGCTCTGATACCACTGTTGGGACGCGTAGAGATAAACAAAACTTTTCCTACGTGATGCTTCCAAGATCTAGCCGAGGTAGAAGGCCACGAGTATTACCACTAGACGCGCAGGTGCGGATTATCGATGCAGCGCGTCGGGGCAGTGCAGTCCCACGATCCGGTCCGGCCGATCCATTCCATCGAACGTCGAAGTGCTGAACGTACAACACCTCTGCCGGTATCCAGACGTACGAGGAGGAGCTCCGATGGCGGACTGCTAGGTCCGGTGCGGCGGCTGGACTGAGTGGGGCTAGGGTTCCCAACGCATGGGAGAGTGGAATAACGTGCCCGCTGGGCAACCTGCGCCCCTCTTTATATAGCGTATGGTAATGGGCTTCACAACACTTGTGGCCCATTCCCTCTGTGAGTCCGACTCACAAAACCAGTCCATTTCCGGTTCGGGTCCAACCCGACCAATACTTGCTCCCGCTCTTAAGTGTGCGACCCTGCAGGCTCATGGCAACTTGGACATGATTGGAGTCCAACTCCCAATCAATCAATCGGTAGCGGCTCCTAGCAGAACGTGCCGACTCCCAAGTACCATTGAGTCATGACGACATACCTTTCAATGTGATATTCATCTTAGTCCCTTTTGCCTCACGATATACCTTGTCGAGCTATAGGCGATTTATCGTCATCCCTTAAATAGCTCAACTCTCTTCTCGATCTATGACATGTGATTCATCTGACTAACTCTTAGTCAACCGACACAGTTAACACTTAACTGAGTCGCGCATGGCCATGCTTCCTGAATCATATCACTCGAGAGGGCCCAGAGAATATCTCTCCATTCGGAGGGGCAAAATCCCATCTTGATTATCCACATCACGCAGTTTGCTTCTCATTCGACCCGAACTCTGCCTTTATAGTTGCCTTGTCACAGAACAACGTTTGACAGAACCTAAGTCGGTGATCCACAACTCGGATTGTGCGACAACCTTAGGTCTAAGGATTACATTGATTGAGACATGCAAATGACGACTTGATCGTTGCATCTCAATGTGGGTCAGTCCGACTTGCTAAACTCTTTAGCCAAGTCCGTGAACGTTGGAATGGCATCACCATGCCCATGACAAGTGGAACCGTGTCATCAGCCAACACTCACATTAGTCTAGGGTGTGTGTCCAGCACAACCTAAATGACCAAGGACAATCTAGTAAGAACAACATGAATACATAGTTCCACAATTGAATCACATATTCAATGCCATATATCAGATGTTCAAAACAAGGACAACTTAATAACTTTATGAATACAGTGGGAATTACATCATACATGATTGCCTCTAGGGCATATTCCCAACACGTGGGAGTACTGGAAACGAGGACGCGATTTACCCAGGTTCGGTACGACGCAACTATGGCGACGTTCCTACTCCTGCAATCTCACTAAATCAGGGCTAAAGCCTGAAATATACAAAGTACAATTGTGAGTATAGTTTCGCTAACTCGGCGAGGATGAACTTCTCGGCGAGTCCACTTCTAGCTCCCGTCCGGCTTTATATAGATAGCCGGACTAGGGCTTACAGGAAATGAGACCTAGAAGACTACGGAAAGTAATCCTATACTTGGAAAGTAAGGCATCCGGCTTCTTCTCCAAGCCGAACGACGAAGTGAGCCATGGTCTGGGTTCTTCTGGAATCCGGCTTCCTGCATGTCATTAAACTGGGCCTCCCAATGGACCTCACTCCATTGCATGTGGGCCACTCTAGCAATCCGGCCTTTGGCCAACGCCGGATATACCCCTAATTGGCATATATCCGACATTAGCCCCAAGGATAATTAAGTATTCATCTTTCCATCTTTTATTGATTTGTATTATTCTCAGAAAATTCGGCGTTTTAGTCTTGATTCTTCTTTCATCAAAACTTCTAATGCCAAACTCGGATTTCCGAAATCCGTTATTTGTTCCACGAATCTTCGCAAAGAAGGAACCTGTGACGTGAGCGATGAAATCGTGCTTACGTCACGAACGTTTGGTTTCAGTCAAAAGACTGAAACCGTATCTCTGACAGATTTTTGCGCGAGAAACGAGGAGATAGACATTATCACCCCGTCTCCTCGTATCCCGAGTTTTACGGCATGACACGTGCCAATCATCCAACAGCTTAAATAGCCGTTGGGACGAATCTCGGCGAAAATGGCTATAAATAGCCTGCCTCGAGCCCTCCGCTTCTTCTTCCTCACTCTTCCCTCGAAAACTCCAGAGAAAGGGAATTATCGAGCAAAAACCTCACCAGTGTTCTCAGTCATCGGTGGCCTGAGCTCCATTCCATGGCTCCGCCGCCAAAACATGGCATCTGGGAGCCCTTATCGCGTGACTGAATCCACCATGGACCCCTAGCCGGTGGCGGAGAATCTATTCTCTTCTACTCCGCCAGTTCCCTCGAGTACTTCCACGAGCGCGCCGGCGATCCCTGCGATCCCGTCGGCCGGCGGAGACCCTGGATCCGTGGTGGGAACTATGTCGCCGCCGTCCACCGCTCCTCCTCCTCCTCCCATTTCTTTATCGGGAGGCGAGGAATCTTCTGCCTGATACGTCATAAACGTATCCATAATTTCTGATGTTCCATGTTATTTACTACATGTTTGCTATACATTTTATGACATTTTTATCGATCTTCTGGGACTAACCTATTGACAAGATGCCACAGAGCCAGTTCCTGTTTTCTACCGTTTTTTGTTTCAGAAAAGTTGTTATGGAAATATTCTCGGAATTGAACGATTAAAAAACCGGGGTTTTAGAAATCTGTCGCGCACACGGAGTCCGGAGGAGACCTAGAGGGGGGGGCATAGGGCGGCGCTGAAAGCGCATGGTTCCCCCATATGTGGTTTTGGTAATTAATGACAATCCTTATGGACTAATGTTTGCATTGAGTTATCCTTGTAGTTTTTGTCCATAGGAAATAATGGAGTTCATGTGTTGAACTCTATTAGCTTCCTTGATGGCCATTGTTACATTCAAGGATTTATATGAAGAATGGTCATGGTTTGAGTTGAGCTTATTGCTAGTGTGTCTTGAAGAAAAGGATTAGGTGATCTTTCATTATGATCTTCAAGACATCATCTTTAGAAGTGAGAAGCAAAGATACAAGGTTGATCAAGCAAGCGATCAACACACAAAGCTACAAGTTGTACCAAGTGGGATTGTGTATCTCATGGTATGGTAAGAAATTGTCAATATAGCTTTGTGAACTAACCCATGATATGTGTGTGTCGCATCTCTATGTGTGGTTAGGTATCTTTCCATGGGCATGAACCAAAAGGAAGATTTCTTATAGCCCATGGTCTATGTCGTCGTCAAGCGGAGTTTGTCATCTAGCTTGACGTGGAAGCTCAAGTGAAGCATCTAGAAGATATCCTATGCTTGATGCTTGCCACCCTTTTGGAGATTGTGGCCTTGTGAAGATTTGCCGAAGGGTCTCTCCCATAATGGTGTATGGGGGAGTTAGTCTCTCCCATAATGGTGTATGGGGGAGCAACTTGCAAGTCTTCATCAAGCGGAGTTTGTGCTAGCAAGCGCAATCAAGAAAGAAGATCCAACTTGAGAGAGTCAAGATCGTCATCATCTAGCTCAAGTGGAATGCTCAAGGCAAAGGTATAATCTTGATAGGTTTTCTATTTTACCGGTCTCGTGTCTTTGGGAGACCGGTTTATAGGATAGATAGTCGTACTATCAAGAGGGGCTCTCAAGTGAGTAACTCGATCGAATCGTTATGGAGAGCTCAAACTTTTGCATACTTTGCATATCATCTTTCTTGGTTCTTATTTGGCTTTTGTCTCCTTTGGGTTTTAGTGCTTGTCGTGATCTTCATGACAAGCCTTGGTTTCTCGAAAACGGATTTCGTAAGAAAAACTTGTTGCGTTTTCGGTGGTGAAAATATTCTGTTCGTCTTTGAGAATGTTCCCACACCTTCCATGTGTGGTAACTTCTCCATAATTTGAGGTATCAATATTTAAATTGGTATTGCATCTAATTGGTTTTATTTAAACATGACTAGTGTTTGAATAATATATATGGAGAGTAATGATTCCATTGTGTGCATTTTGTATTCAAATGCAAGATCATAAATAATGCACTATTATTGGAATAACTATCCTATATGCGTTTGAACACTTGTTGTCTTTAAATTTGTTTGGATACTCCTTGCTGTTATCTTTCCAATGCAATTGGATTTACCTCGTTCGGAGTTCATTTGCAAAAGTTATGGGGTTTCTTGTTCAGCCTCTCTGTTTCTGGACTCAACCGGATTATTCTAACCGGATTACTCCGGGCAACCGGATATTCCGGTTAGGGTAATTTTGGTCCATATTCCGGACAGAGAGGAGCCCGATTATTTGGAACCGGATTATTCGGAGGAGCCGGATATTCCGGTTGTGGAGTTTGTTGCTCGAAAACGGCTAAGGAGCAGTGTCAAAACTTTCTGGAGTGAACCGGATTATTCTAGACGGATTATTCCGGGCAACCGGATATTCCGGTTAGGGTAGTTGTGGTCCATTTTCGGTATTGGCATGGACCGGATTATTTGAAACGGATTATTCGGATCAGACCGGATATTCCGGTTTGGCAATTTTCGGACCATATTTCACACTGGTAATCTAGTTATGTTTGTTGGTTTGCACTCCATGTACTTGTGTTCTTTGTGTTGAGCCTTCATTGCTATTGTTGCTTATCTTAGTTGGCTCTTTGGGAGATTAATGGACTATCCCATTTTGGGGGAGTAATATGTTTTGCACTTTACTATCCTAAAATGTGTGTACATGAGGAATACCACTTATTGTTGATATATAAATATTATCTAGTCTCTATGTGGTATGTCTTTCTCATGAGAATTTCAATTCTAATGTCCATTAATTTTCTCTAGTTGGATTTATTTTTGCCTCTCTTTGATTTCAATGGATTATCACATTATAGGGGAGTAATAAGCTATGTGCATATTACAAGCCTATAAAATGTGAACATGTGAGTTATTGCCACCTAGAGTTGATATTCTAGTTATCTTGTTCCTAAGTGGCATGTTGCTCAAACAAGTTCCATATTTACTTAAAATATCTTGTGTCTCTCTTCTTTGGTATCTTGTTTGTTAGAGAGTTTCTTGTTGCCTTGCTTTTCGGTTTTTAATTGAAGCCTTCAAGAATCTCTATCTAAGCATGTTTTTTATTCCTATCTTTTACCACATGCTTATGTTTTGTGAATATGATTGTGAACAAATCTATCGCCGAGAAATATCTCCATACATCTCTTGTATTTGACAAGTTATAATAATTTGTGGTAAGTTTATTCATCATATTTACTTTGGCCATTGCTCTAATATTGCCTTGTTTCTTGCCAAGGATTTTGTTTGGTTCAAACTCCTTTGTGTCTTCCTTTCTCTACTCAAAATTTGTTTTATGCTTTCTTGAGTTAGGAAAAGCAATGATCCCATACTTGTGCACTTGTGTTCAAAGTCATACTTCTTTGGGTTGCACTATTCTTGGGGAAGCTATCCTACATTGAGTAGATCACCATTCTTTAAATTGGTATTGCATCTAATTGGTTTTATTTAAACATGACTAGTGTTTGAATAATATATATGGAGAGTAATGATTCCATTGTGTGCATTTTGTATTCAAATGCAAGATCATAAATAATGCACTATTATTGGAAGAACTATCCTATATGCGTTTGAACACTTGTTGTCTTTAAATTTGTTTGGATACTCCTTGCTGTTATCTTTCCAATGCAATTGGATTTACCTCGTTCGGAGTTCATTTGCAAAAGTTATGGGGTTTCTTGTTCAGCCTCTTTGTTTCTGGACTCAACCGAATTATTCTAACCGGATTATTCCGGGCAACCGGATATTCCGGTTAGGGTAGTTTTGGTCCATATTCGGGACAGAGAGGAGCCGGATTATTTGGAACCGGATTATTCGGAGGAGCCGAATATTCCGGTTGTGGAGTTTGTTGCTCGAAAACGGCTAAGGACCGGTGTCAAAACTTTCTGGAGTGAACCGGATTATTCTAGCCGGATTATTCCGGGCAACCGGATATTCCGGTTAGGGTAGTTTTGGTCCATTTTCGGTATTGGCATGGACCGGATTATTTGAACCGGATTATTCGGATCAGACCGGATATTCCGGTTTGGCAATTTTCGGACCATATTTCACACTGGTAATCTAGTTATGTTTGTTGGTTTGCACTCCATGTACTTGTGTTCTTTGTGTTGAGCCTTCATTGCTATTGTTGCTTATCTTAGTTGGCTCTTTGGGAGATTAATGGACTATCCCATTTTGGGGGAGTAATATGCTTTGCACTTTACTATCCTAAAATGTGTGTACATGAGGAATACCACTTAGTGTTGATATATCAATATTATCTAGTCTCTATGTGGTATGTCTTTCTCATGAGAATTTCAATTCTAATGACCATTAATTTTCTCTAGTTGGTTTTATTTTTTCCTCTCTTTGATTTCAATTGATTATCACATTATAGGGGAGTAATAAGCTATGTGCTTATTACAAGCCTATGAAATGTGAACATGTGAGGTATTGCCACCTAGAGTTGATATTCTAGTTATCTTGTTCCTAAGTGGCATGTTGCTCAAACAAGTTCCATATTTACTTAAAATATCTTGTGTCTCTCTTCTTTGGTATCTTGTTTGTTAGAGAGTTTCTTGTTGCCTTGCTTTTCGGATTTTAATTGAAGCCTTCAAGAATCTCTATCTAAGCATGTTTTTTATTCCTATCTTTTACCACATGCTTATGTTTTGTGAATATGATTGTGAACAAATCTACCGCCGAGAAATATCTCCATACATCTCTTGTCTTTGACAAGTTATAATAATTTGTGGTAAGTTTATTGATCATATTTACTTTGTCCATTGCTCTAATATTGCCTTGTTTCTTGCCAAGGATTTTGTTTGGTTCAAACTCCTTTGTGTCTTCCTTGCTCTACTCAAAATTTGTTTTATGCTTTCTTGAGTTAGGAAAAGCAATGATCCCATACTTGTGCACTTGTGTTCAAAGTCATACTTCTTTGGGTTGCACTATTCTTGGGGAAGCTATCCTACATTGAGTAGATCACCATTATTTAAATTGGTATTGCATCTAATTGGTTTTATTTAAACATGACTAGTGTTTGAATAATATATATGGAGAGTAATGATTCCACTGTGTGCATTTTGTATTCAAATGCAAGATCATAAATAATGCACTATTATTGGAAGAACTATCCTATATGCGTTTGAACACTTGTTGTCTTTAAATTTGTTTGGATACTCCTTGCTGTTATCTTTCCAATGCAATTGGATTTACCTCGTTCGGAGTTCATTTGCAAAAGTTATGGGGTTTCTTGTTCAGCCTCTCTATTTCTGGACTCAACCGGATTATTCTAACCGGATTATTCCGGGCAACCGGATATTCCTGTTAGGGTAGTTTTGGTCCATATTCGGGACAGAGAGGAGCCGGATTATTTGGAACCGGATTATTCGGAAGAGCCGGATATTCCGGTTTTGGAGTTTGTTGCTCGAAAACGGCGAAGGACCGGTGTCAAAACTTTCTGGAGTGAACTGGATTATTCTAGCCGGATTATTCTGGGCAACTGGATATTCCGGTTAGGGTAGTTTTGGTCCATTTTCGGTATTGGCATGGACCGGATTATTCGGATCAGACCGGATATTCCGGTTTGGCAATTTTCGGACCATATTTCACACTGGTAATCTAGTTATGTATGTTGGTTTGCACTCCATGTACTTGTGTTCTTTGTGTTGAGCCTTCATTGCTATTGTTGCTTATCTTAGTTGGCTCTTTGGGAGATTAATGGACTATCCCATTTTGGGGGAGTAATATGATTTGCACTTTACTATCCTAAAATGTGTGTACATGAGGAATACCACTTAGTGTTGATATATCAATATTATCTAGTCTCTATGTGGTATGTCTTTCTCATGAGAATTTCAATTCTAATGTCCATTAATTTTCTCTAGTTGGATTTATTTTTTCCTCTCTTTGATTTCAATGGATTATCACATTATAGGGGAGTAATAAGCTATGTGCATATTACAAGCCTATAAAATGTGAACATGTGAGGTATTGCCACCTAGAGTTGATATTCTAGTTATCTTGTTCCTAAGTGGCATGTTGCTCAAACAAGTTCCATATTTACTTAAAATATCTTGTGTCTCTCTTCTTTGGTATCTTGTTTGTTAGAGAGTTTCTTGTTGCCTTGCTTTTCGGTTTTTAATTGAAGCCTTCAAGAATCTCTATCTAAGCATGTTTTTTATTCCTATCTTTTACCACATGCTTATGTTTTGTGAATATGATTGTGAACAAATCTACCGCCGAGAAATATCTCCATACATCTCTTGTCTTTGACAAGTTATAATAATTTGTGGTAAGTTTATTGATCATATTTACTTTGGCCATTGCTCTAATATTGCCTTGTTTCTTGCCAAGGATTTTGTTTGGTTCAAACACCTTTGTGTCTTCCTTGCTCTACTCAAAATTTGTTTTATGCTTTCTTGAGTTAGGAAAAGCAATGATCCCATACTTGTGCACTTGTGTTCAAAGTCATACTTCTTTGGGTTGCACTATTCTTGGGGAAGCTATCCTACATTGAGTAGATCACCATTCTTTAAATTGGTATTGCATCTAATTGGTTTTATTTAAACATGACTAGTGTTTGAATAATATATATGGAGAGTAATGATTCCATTGTGTGCATTTTGTATTCAAATGCAAGATCATAAATAATGCACTATTATTGGAAGAACTATCCTATAAGCGTTTGAACACTTGTTGACTTTAAATTTGTTTGGATACTCCTTGCTGTTATCTTTCCAATGCAATTGGATTTACCTCGTTCGGTGTTCATTTGCAAAATTTATGGGGTTTCTTGTTCAGCCTCTCTGTTTCTGGACTCAACCGGATTATTCTAACCGGATTATTCCGGGCAACCGGATATTCCGGTTAGGGTAGTTTTGTTCCATATTCGGGACAGAGAGGAGCCGGATTATTTGGAACCGGATTATTCGGAGGAGCCGGATATTCCGGTTGTGGAGTTTGTTGCTCGAAAACGGCTAAGGACCGGTGTCAAAACTTTCTGGAGTGAACCGGATTATTCTAGCCGGATTATTGCGGGCAACCGGATATTCCGGTTAGGGTAGTTTTGGTCCATTTTCGGTATTGGCATGGACCGGATTATTTGAACCGGATTATTCGGATCAGACCGGATATTCCGGTTTGGCAATTTTCGGACCATATTTCACACTGGTAATCTAGTTATGTTTGTTGGTTTGCACTCCATGTACTTGTGTTCTTTGTGTTGAGCCTTCATTGCTATTTTTTGCTTTGTTGGAATTTGAGAGTGAAGGATTTGAGCACTTGTGCTCTTGCCATTTGCATCGGTTGCATCGGTTTGCTCTCTCCACGAGGATTCGTGGAAGTTGAAAGTTTGTGAGCTTGTTACTCTTGGGTCTTGGACCCTAGACGACTTGTGGTGTTCTTGGGAGCCTCCAATTGAGTTGTGGATGCGTGCCCCAAGATTGTGGTGACACCGAGAGCCTCCAATTAAGTTGTGGATGCGTGCCTCGGGTTTGAAGGTTGCCAATAGTGGAAGGTGAACTAGGCCTTTGTGGCGGAAGTTCATCGAAGAATAGGGTGAGGCCTTTGTGGCGTTGAGTAGGCCTTCGTGGTGAGCTCGCACCCCTCCAACGAGACGTACTCCCCTTTGTGGGAGGAACTCGGGAATACATCTTCGTCTCCGTGTGCCTCGGTTATTTCTATACCCGAGCTTTTTTACTTATGCAATTTACTTTGTGATAGCCTTCGAGATTGAAGTTATATATCTTGCTATCACCTTGTTACTTGTCTTTCTTAGCATAAGTTGGTGGTTCATCTAGTTGACCCTAGAATATTTAGGTTGTATGCTTGTTAATTTAAACACCTAGTTTATTTCCGCATTTAGCAAGCATTAACCGGAAAAGTTTTAATCGCCTATTCACCCCCCCCCCTCTAGGCGCGTCGTTGTCCGTTCAATTGGTATCAAAGCCTCGTCTCTCTTTATTAGGCTTTACATACTAGAGAGTACGATGTCGTTTAGAGAAATAGAACATGATCCCGCTTTTATATTCTATGGTAGAAACTATGATGTTTGGAAAATTCGCATTCTTAATTTTTTTACGAACATGGGTCCAAAGTATGTTAAGAGAATTGTAGATATGGATTTTTCTCCTCCAAAGGATTATCAAGATTTATCTTTAGAGGATGAGGAAAACTCTTATCTCGATACTCTTGTATCTAATGGTCTCTTGTGATTTTTGAGCGATGTATTTATTGAATCAATCATGCCTTTTCTGAACGCTCATGAGCTATGGACAAAACTTCAAGATATATATGATGTGTCCAATATTATTGAGGATGATTGTTCTCCATCCACTTCCGGCCGTGATGAGTTCACATCTTTCTCCACTCCACCAACATCTGATTTGTCACAAGGTAATGATATGGTGAGTGGTGATAGAAATTGCATTGTGGATAGTGAATTTGCTATTGACTATACTTCATCTCTATCCCATTGCAATGATCTATCTTTGGACTTAATATCTTCTAGCACTCAAAATTCCATACATGCTAGTGTTGATAGTCCTTGCATATCATGTAATAGTTGTTTAACTAAATCTCATGATGATATGCTTTCTATGTCTTGTTTTCATAAAAACAATGCTTCCATTTGCTCTAGTACTTGTGTGACTAACAATGTAGAGGAATCCCAACTTTTGTTGGAACAAGACATGGACCTCAATGGAGCTTCATGCATTCTCTATTCATCACCTTCCTATCCTCACTTGTGCCTTATGGCTAGGGATTCAAAGGTATCCCCACCTTGGGAACCCACTACATCTTGTGATGATGAGGATGAGGATTTATATTGTGGAGAGTATGAGGATGAGGTCTCCTTAATGGAGAAGGGTGAGTTGGTTCTTCTTGATCTCCCAAAAGGTAGTAAAGCTATCACTCCTTTTGGTGAAATATTGGCTTTTGCTATTTATAGCGCTAAAATCATTGAAAATAAAGGGGAGATTGAAAGAAGTGATGCCGATGAAAAGGCATCCCTCACTACGTCTCTTGAGGAAGAGTATGAGCTCCGAGTTACTCTTGAGGAGAAACTTGAATCTATCGAGGAGCTCTATAATGAACAAATAACATATCTCACTAAAGCACGTGAACATACCAATGCTAAATATAAAGTGCTTAAAAATGAAAAGGTTGAATTTGTTGTTGGCAATGCTAATCTAATTGAGGAAAACTCTAGGTTGAATAATGAGCTTGCCAAGTTGTCTTCTTCTATTTCTAATGATGCTTGTGCTACTAACTCCACATCTTGTGAAGCATCTATTTTGAAGGAGAATGTTGAGTTAAGGGCTCAACTTGAGTTAATGACTAGCAAGTGTGGGAAATTGGAAGAGAGTCATGAAAAGCTATCTAGCTCTCATGAGGATCTTCTAGCATCCCATACCAAGCTAAAATTAGCTCTTGAGGCTATCACTACAAAGGTAACATCTTGTGAGCCTCATGTGGTAACTAGAACAATCTTTTCTATTAATGCTATATTGCCTTGTTCTAGTATTAGTAACTCATCCTCTCATAATGTTTCTACATCTTGTGATGAGTTGCTTTCCTTGCCTTGTTGCTCTAACAATGAAGCATCTACTTCCTCTAGTCTTGTGTTGTTTCTAACCATGTAGAGGAAAATAAAGAGCTCAAGGCCCAAGTCACTTCTTTGAAGAAAGACTTGGAAAAGTGTCATGAAGGGAGTTCCACACTTGACAAGATGTTGAGAGTGCGAAGACTTCCCAATGACAAGAGTGGACTTGGATTCAACTCCAATCTCAAGAACAAGTCCATTATTGACAAGAAGAAGGGCCAAGAACAAGTCAAAGATCCGGCCAAGATTATTTGCTTCAAGTGCAAGATTGAAGGGCACCATGTTAGATCTTGCCCTTTGAAGAAGAAGCCTCTTAGTGAGAAGAAACTAGGGAAGAGGCCTCTTGTTCAATCTCATGCTCAACCACGAGTTGAACAACGGCCACCTCCTAAGAAGACTCAAGCTAATGCTCCTCTTGTTCAGAAGCCTATTGAGAAGAAAGAAAAGAGTCGATGTTGCTACCTTTGTCGCAAGAAGGGACACTTTGCTTCTTCATGCACTAATGGTACATTATCCAACCCTATCCTTGTTGATAATGCTTATTCCATTCGGAAGGATAATGTGGGCAATGTGTTTGCCAAGTATGTTGGTGCTCCAAGTGGTGTCAAGAAAAGAACCATTTGGGTTGCCAAACCTATTGTAACTAACCTCTTAGGACCCAACTTGGTTGGGGACCAACAAGCTCAAACTTGATCAATAGGTGGAGTTGGAGGGCATTGGAGACTTGGCTATTTCATGAAGAATAAAGGGATCTTCATCAATTATATTTCCTCATGCCAAGTCACTTGGAGTATATATATCTCTTACCCAATGTTCCTCCAAGCGGTAACTTGTATTTAATTCTATATACATTGAAAGTTGCTTGCTCCCTTGCATATGTTGGTTTTGTTTCTAGCATGTGTTTGTATATGTTGTGCTTCCTACTTACCTATCTTGAGTAATCTAGTTATGTTTGTTGGTTTGCACTCCATGTACTTGTGTTCTTTGTGTTGAGCCTTCATTGCTATTGTTGCTTATCTTAGTTGGCTCTTTGGGAGATTAATGGACTATCTCATTTTGGGGGAGTAATATGCTTTGCAATTTACTATCCTAATATGTGTGTACATGAGGATTACCACTTAGTGTTGATATATCAATATTATCTAGTCTCTATGTGGTATGTCTTTCTCATGAGAATTTCAATTCTAATGTCCATTAATTTTCTCTAGTTGGATTTATTTTTGCCTCTTTTTGATTTCAATGGATTATCACATTATAGGGGAGTAATAAGCTATGTGCATATTACAAGACTATAAAATGTGAACATGTGAGGTATTGCCACCTAGAGTTGATATTCTAGTTATCTTGTTCCTAAGTGGCATGTTGCTCAAACAAGTTCCATATTTACTTAAAATATCTTGTGTCTCTCTTCTTTGGTATCTTGTTTGTTAGAGAGTTTCTTGTTGCCTTGCTTTTCGGTTTTTAATTGAAGCCTTCAAGAATCTCTATCTAAGCATGTTTTTTTATTCCTATCTTTTACCACATGCTTATGTTTTGTGAATATGATTGTGAACAAATCTACCGCCGAGAAATATCTCCATACATCTCTTGTCTTTGACAAGTTATAATAATTTGTGGTAAGTTTATTGATCATATTTACTTTGGCCATTGCTCTAATATTGCCTTGTTTCTTGCCAAGGATTTTGTTTGGTTCAAACTCCTTTGTGTCTTCCTTGCTCTACTCAAAATTTGTTTTATGCTTTCTTGAGTTAGGAAAAGCAATGATCCCATACTTGTGCACTTGTGTTCAAAGTCATACTCCTTTGGGTTGCACTATTCTTGGGGAAGCTATCCTGCATTGAGTAGATCACCATTCTTTAAATTGGTATTGCATCTAATTGGTTTTATTTAAACATGACTAGTGTTTGAATAATATATATGGAGAGTAATGATTCCATTGTGTGCATTTTGTACTCAAATGCAAGATCATAAATAATGCACTATTATTGGAAGAACTATCCTATATGCATTTGAACACTTGTTGTCTTTAAATTTGTTTGGATACTCCTTGCTGTTATCTTTCCAATGCAATTGGATTTACCTCGTTCGGAGTTCATTTGCAAAAGTTATGGGGTTTCTTGTTCAGCCTCTCTGTTTCTGGACTCAACCGGATTATTCTAACCGGATTATTCCGGGCAACCGGATATTCCGGTTAGGGTAGTTTTGGTCCATATTCGGGACAGAGAGGAGACGGATTATTTGGAACCGTATTATTCGGAGGAGCCGGATATTCTGGTTGTGGAGTTTGTTTCTCGAAAACGGCTAAGGACCGGTGTCAACACTTTCTGAAGTGAACTGGATTATTCTAGCCGGATTATTCCGGGCAACCGGATATTCCGGTTAGGGTAGTTTTGGTCCATTTTCGGTATTGGCATGGACCGGATTATTTGAACCGGATTATTTGGATCAGACGGGATATTCCGGTTTGGCAATTTTCGGACCATATTTCACACTGGCATTGACCGGATTATTGGTACCGGATTATTCAAAAGGGACCGGATATTCCGGTTAAAGTCAACAGGTTTCGAGCAGATCTTCAGACCGGATATTCCGGTCCCAAATTCCTGCACAAACGGCTAGTTTTTGTGGGGACCTATTTAAGGGGGCTTTCTTCCCCATTGGTCCCCAAGTCTTCCAAGCACGTTTCTCTCTCTCTCCCCCACCATTGTTAACCTTGGAAAGCTTTCCCCTCTCCCAATCCCTCCTATGATTCTTGCATATCTTTGAGGGAGAAGGTAGAGGAGATCTAGATCTACATTTCCACCAATCCATCTTCCTTCTTAGTGAGGGAAACTTAGTAGATCTTGATCTTGGAGTTCTTGGTGTTTCTCCTCCATTGTTCTTGCTCTCTTATTCCCCCATAAGCATTTGTTGCTTTGTTGGAATTTGAGAGTGAAGGATTTGAGCACTTGTGCTCTTGCCATTTGCATCGGTTGCATCAGCTTGCTCTCTCCACGAGGATTCGTGGAAGTTGAAAGTTTGTGAGCTTGTTACTCTTGGGTCTTGGACCCTAGACGACTTGTGGTGTTCTTGGGAGCCTCCAATTGAGTTGTGGATGCGTGCCCCAAGATTGTGGTGACACCGAGAGCCTCCAATTAAGTTGTGGATGCGTGCCTCGGGTTTGAAGGTTGCCAATAGTGGAAGGTGAACTAGGCCTTTGTGGCGGAAGTTCATCGGAGAATAGGGTGAGGCCTTTGTGGCGTTGAGTAGGCCTTCGTGGTGAGCTCACACCCCTCCAACGAGACGTACTCCCCTTTGTGGGAGGAACTCGGGAATACATCTTCGTCTCCGTGTGCCTCGGTTATTTCTATACCCGACCTTTTTACTTATGCAATTTACTTTGTGATAGCCTTCGAGCTTGAAGTTATATATCTTGCTATCACCTTGTTAATTGTCTTGCTTAGCATAAGTTGGTGGTTCATCTAGTTGACCCTAGAATATTTAGGTTGTATGCTTGTTAATTTAAACACCTAGTTTATTTCCGCATTTAGCAAGCATTAACCGGAAAAGTTTTAATCGCCTATTCACCCCCCCTCTAGGCGACGTCGTTGTCCGTTCAGGCGCGCACCCCTGGCTGCGCCATGGGGTGGTGTGGGCCTCCTGGTCGACCAACGACGTTGCCCTTTCGCCTATTTATACCCCCTGGGAGGGTAACCCTAAATACAGAAGCTTTTTCCAGGAAAAACACCCGAGTCCTCCGTCATCGGCAACCCTTAGTTCGGGAGGGTTTTGGAGCTCTCCTCGGCACCCTGCCGGGAGGGGAAATCATCACCGGAGGGCTCTACACCACTAGTGAATTGTGGACCTCGGTTTATTTTCCTCATACTCATAATACAACCACCGCAATCACCGTTTTCACACTTCTACTACTATTTTCACATTGTTTTCCTACTGTTTTTCACACCATACATTTGACCTCTTTGTTTTCAGCAAAACCGGTGAGATTGACAACCTCACTACTTCGTTGGGGGAAAATGATTTGATTGTGTTGTGTAGGTTCCACGTTGTTGCTGAATCTGTAGTGCGCCCTTCCAACATCAGCTGCATCAACCTTCATAAGTTGCTTGTTTCTCCTACTGGTCGAGTCAACCTTGGTTTCTTTCTGAGGGAAACTGCTGTTGTGCTCTTTATACCTTCCTCTTGGGGTTTCCCATCGAGTGCAAGACCTGCATCATCATGCATTTTTCTGGCTCTGTTGCCGGGGAGAAATAAAATTTCTGCAAGGGGAGTCTCTCACTTCCGATCTCTTTACTTTGTTTTAGTTTTGCTTAGTTTATTTTGTTTTATCTTGTTTGTTTCTCTATATCGAAAGCACAAAAAAATTAGCTCTTATTCTAATTGTTATTTTTATCATATTTTCAATCTTCTAAAATGAGTACCCTTGAGAACACTAAGTTGTGTGACTTTACTACCACCAACAACAATGATTTTATTAGTACACCTATTGCTCCACCTGCTCCTAGTGCTGATTTTTATGAAATTAAGCCTACCCTTTTAAATCTTGTATGAGAGAGCAATTTTCTGGAATTAGTACTGATGATGCTGCTGCTCTTCTTAATAATTTTGTTGAACTATGTGAAATGCAAAAATATAAAGATGTATATGGAGATATTATTAAACTAAAATTCTCTTCTTTCTCTTTGAGTGGAAGAGCTAAAGAATGGTTTCTATCTTTGCCTAAAATAGTATTGATACTTGGACTAAATGTAAAGATGCTTTCACTGGAAAATATAATCCTCCTGGTAAGATTATATCTTTAAGAAGTAGCATCATGAATTTTAAACAACTTGATAATGAGCATGTTGCTAAAGCTTCGGAATGAATGAAATTTTTAGTAAAGAATTGCCCCACCCATGAAATGACTACTTGGATGATCATCCAAACTTTTTATGCAGGACTGAATATTTCTTCAAGAAACCTTCTGGATTCAACTGCTAGAGGAACCTTTATGTCCATGAATTTGGGGGCAGCAACAAAGCTTCTTCATTATATGATGGTAAATTATTCTGAATGCGCACTGAGAGAGCTCCAATAGATAAGAAGGTAAAATTATGTTGAAGAAACCTCCTCTTTGAGTGATAGACTTGATGCTATTATGTCTATGCTTGTGAATGACCATGCTCCTATTGATCCAAACAATGCTCCTTTAGCCTCTTTGGTTGCTCAAGATGAGCATGTTGATGTGTACTTCATTAAAAATACATATACGAATAATTTTGGTAGCAACATCCTCCTAATAATAATAATGGTTATGTAAATTCTTATTTTAATTCCTATAACAACAATAAAAGTGTACCCTCTGATCTTGAGAACATGCTTAAGAATTTTATTAGTACACAAATTGCTTTTAACAAATCTGTTGAGGAAAATTTTAGCAAAAATTGTTGTTCTTGCTTCTAAATTGATAACCTTACTCTTGATGTTGATCTTCTTAAAATTAAGGTTATGCCTTATGATGTTAAAGAAAGCAAAACTTTGAATTCCATCCGAAATTTGAATTGATGAAAATGTTAGGATGTTAGAAAAATTGCATGTAGATGGGAAAGAGAAGATGAAATAGATAGAAAGAATAATATAGCTAATGTTTATACTATTACCACCACTAGTAAAACTCAATATTCTCATGCTAATAAACCTTCTACTATTAATGTTAAAGTAAGTGGTGTTGGCGATGTCTCCACCTTTTCTTCTTAACGTTTAAAATTGCCTAAACCCGCTAAAAATGTTCCTGATAAAAGTGTTGAAATTGTTCTGGGTATGGGAGACAATGGTCCCATTAATTTTGATAAGAATGATCCTGACTTTGATAATTTCAACCTCTCTGAAGTAATTATGTTCCTACAAAATCTTGCTAGTAATCCCGATGCTAATAATATGAATATGGCTTTTACAAAACATATTACAAATGCTCTCATGCAAATTGGAGAAGAAGAATTAAAATCTAAAGCATCTATTCCAAGAAAATTACAAGATGGATGGGATCCCATCACTAAAATGAAGGTGAATGATTTTGATTGTAATTCTCTATGTGATCTTGGTGCTACTATCTCTGTTATGCCTAAGAAAGTTTAAGATATGCTTGATTTACCACCCTTGGAGGTGTCAAAAAAAAATTTACCACCATTGGAGCACTGTTATTTGGATATTCATCTTGCTGATAATGTTAGAAACCAACCTTTGGGGAGATATGATGATGTTCTTATTATGATTAATAATAATACTGTCTCCGTTGATTTTTTTGTTATGAATATTGAATGCAATGCTTCTTGTCTTATTGTTTTGGGAAGACATTTTCTTAGAACCGTTGGTGTTGTTATTGATATGTGAGAGGGGAATATGAAATATGAATTCCCACTCAAGAAAGGTAAGGAACACTTTCCTAGGAATATAATGAAGTTGCCTTTTGATTATATTATTCGAACAAGTTACAATTTTGATTCTTCTTCACTTGAAAATACTTGATTTTCTCTTCCTATGCCTAGCTAAAAGGCGTTAAAGAAAAGCACTCGTTGGAAGATAACCCATGGTTTTATTTTTTGCTTTATTTTTTCTGTTTTATTCGATTCAAGGTGTTGTATACTATGTAGCAAATCCTTTGTATCTTTATTTTCATTAATTAGTTGTGCCAAGTAAAGTTTCTAGTGAAAAGTGGTGTTAGTTTTGGAATTCTGCGCAGAAGACAAATTTCTGCTGTCTACCAAAAAAATCGTATAATTCATAGAAAAATCAAAATGACCTGAAAATTTTTGTGCTTATTACTCAACTAATTCCGAAATTGTTTCGTTCTTTATGTTTTTCGATTTCAGAAACTTAAGTTCCCCGGACAAATTCGTCATTACAGATTGTTTTGGTTTTGGCAGATTCCGCCATTTTTCTTGCATTCGCTCTTTTACTATGTCGAGTGGATTTATTTGCTTGATGAAACATCAGTGGCTATGGCTAATGTTTAAAAGTATCAATAGAATTTGTGACAATGCAGAACACATGATTTTATTATTATTATGCACTTACCCTCTAATGTGAATTACTTTGAGTGTGGTGTGAAGGATGTTTTCAAGGGTATAGAGAAGAGGGTGATATAATGAGATCAAGAAGAGTGTAAAGCCAAAGCTTCGGGATGCCCCCGTGGGTCATCCTAGAAAATTATAAGAATACTCAAGCGTGTAAGCTTGGGGATGCCTTGGCATCCCCTTCTTCATCAACAAATTATCAGGTCACTTATAGTGAAACTATAATTTTATTTGGTCACATCATATGAATTTTACTTGGACTGTCTTTTCCTATTTTTTTTCCTTGCTGCAATAATATCATTGGAACCTATAATTCTTGTTTGGGAGAGAGACACGCTCCGCTTTTTAATTTCAACAGTCGTTATGCTCGTATAATTTGGAGAGTTTGTGTTAAAAAATATTTTGAATGGTGCTTGATGGAAAAAGAAAATGCAACATGTGGTAGAATATGTAAATGTGCAAAAATAAGCTTGTACATACTGCAGCTAGACTCATTCATGTCATGTTAGATGTTATTTTAATCCTAAGCCTAGTGGTTATTTTTGTAGCATGACTTGTCTTAAATAGCTAAGGGTGTTTAATGTTCAATTGAAATAATCATGAGTTGTTTTTATCACATTGAAGCATAAATTTATGGTGGTCTCCTTTGATTGTTTTATTTGTTTGACTTGGCGCATGCTTACACCATGTTTATGACTACGCACCAGTCATTTGTAGCCTCTACGATCATTTAGTTTTTGACTTGTAATACCACTTATGCTTTTATTAATAATGTTTTTGTCGTTATGCATGATTATGGCCATTATGCTCTCTTGATTTGTCGCTCCCAGTCTTTGCTAGCCTCCATCTGTATTGAGTATGAGCTCTATTCGTGCATCCAACTCCCAAAAACCAAAGTATGCCAAATGTGTCCACCATACCTACCTACATGTGGTATTTAACCGCCACTTCAAAGTAAATTTCTCATGTGTTACATTAAAAACCTTCACAATTACTCATGTTTCTGCTCCTGTTTTAGCTCATGAGGACGTGAATAGAGAATCTTTATCTCACATGTTGATTGTACTTCACACCCTAGACTAGTGGCTTCATCCGCTTATCCAATTGCTAGAAGAGCTCGCAGAGGGATGCACTACAACGGAATCGGTCTATTGCAACGAAAATAGTCGTTGTAAAAAGTGACTTATCGTCGCAATAGGGTTTTGTTGCACCGAAATCGGTTTCGTTGGGAGGCGTCGCGAAAACCTCCGTGGTAGAAGCCTGTCTCCGCGCACTTAGATTCGTCGCTAAAAAATAATCCAGTTGCAACCATTTCCTAGGCCAATTGCCACGCACGTTTCCGTCGCGTCTCGCACATAACGCAACGTACGTATTTCGTTGGTACACCTCTAGTGCAACAAATACCCAAACGTGGCGAGTGACCAATGTGGCAACGGCGAGTGTTCCGTTGCGCTTGTTCTTTTGTTGCAAAAGTCGAGTTTATTTGCCACGTCCAATTGTGTGGCAAAAAACTATGGCAACAAACATTATACGCCTGGGAACAACGTTTTGCCACACACAATCAATCTTGGTAAGATGATTTTGAAATAGTAATCGCAACGGCCTTCATATTAGTAGCCATAAGCAATCGCGACAATTTCAACTATTCGTGGCGCCATTCAATTTCTACAAATTTTAGTTTCGTGGCGAGATGTAGTATTCGCAACATCCACATTTTATGTTGCTAGAAGCAACTGCGACAATAACAACTTTTCGTGGCGCCATTGTATTTCGACAAATTTTAGTTTCGTGGCGAGATGTAGTATTCGCAACATCCACATTTTATGTTGCTAGAAGCAACTGCGACAATAACAACTTTTCGTGGCGCCATTGTATTTCGACAAATTTTATTTTCGTGGCGACATATACAATTCGCAACGTACAAATTTTAGTAGCTAGAAACAACTGCGACAACTTCAACTATTCGTTGCGCCTTTCTATTTCTACAAATTTTAGTTTCGTGGCGAGATGTAGTATTCGCAACATCCACATTTTATGTTGCTAGAAACAACAGCGACAATAACAACTTGTCGTGGCGCCATTGTATTTCGACAAATTGTATTTTCGTGGCGACATGTACTATTCGCAACGTACAAATTTTAGTAGCTAGAAACAACTGCGACAACTTCAACTATTCGTTGCGCCTTTCTATTTCTACAAAATTTAGTTTCGTGGCGAGAAGTATGGGAATTCTGTATTGCAACGAACATAGTTTGGTGGCGTGAATGAACTATCGCAACAAAGTTAGTTTGGTGGAGAAAAAATATTGCGACGATGTCTCCCTCATGGTGGTGAGAGTCTATTTCAACAAAACACTTTGTTGTGGCGACAGAGGCTTCACGCAACACTACAATTATCGTGGTAAACTACCTATTGCCACGTTATAGAAAAAAAAAATAAAAAAAAAGGAAACAAAAAATACGGGCATTGAATTAAAATGTTCAAAAGGGTACGTAAAATATGTTTATTTACACAAAATAATAGTTCTCATAGCTATTTTTAATATATACAAATGAAATTCTCGTACAACATGGATCAAATCAAGATAAAATCAAACTGAAATATCCAGTGCAGCTATTTGTTTCCATCAGAAGTATGATTGACGTCCTGCAATCAATTGTAAAAAAAAAGGTGTGAGTCTAGTCAGCAATAGCACATGCTGAAAATAAGAACCAGCAGACTATAGTGTATGGATGAAGCAAAAACAGTTGTTGTAACTCAACGAAGCCACAACCCATAGTGAAACATAAACTGCAGCAAGTATAGGGTGGGTGCAGCAACACTATAGTGTGGGTGAAGCAAAAACAGAATGTACTACTACCGAATTGTACAAGATTGTGACTTACATATGACTTAAACATTCGACTTTTCTGTATCGTGCTGTGCGGAGGAACTATTTTCTTAGCAGGACTGTTGGTAAGTGATGGTTGCTGGTTCGACTTCTTAGACGTCTGCAAAAACAAAGTGCATTGTTAGCAACGCAAGTAAACAACTAAATCTTACTAGTTTGCAATTGTATGACTATCATCACCTGAGGTGTAGTCGTCTTCTGCTTTTCCATCTGTGCGGAGAGCTCGTCAAACTTTGCCTGGAACCGTGAGTTAAACTGTGCAACCAAGTTATTTTCAAATTCTTTTCTTGAGTTTCTCTCCTCCTCCATCAGTTGTTCCCTTTGAGCAAGCTCTTCCATTAATCTCTTCTCAAGATTTTCTCTCTCAGCCCGCTCTACATTAATCTTCTCTTCCATGCTTGCACGTTCATCTAGTAACTTCTGTTCTAAAGTAGTGACCTTCCTGGTGAGCTGGGAGTTAACTTTTTGGGTCTCAGCCGTAGCCCGAGCTTGCTCCTCTAACAGCAACTTAGACCGCTGAGAACTAGTTTGCACCTGGGCCATGTATCCGAACCCACGAGGCTGCGATGACTTGCATTGAACTTTAGATTTATATGCTTTCTGGAAAATATTGATTCTTTGTTCAGCTGACAATGGAACACCAGTTTCCTCTAATCTGTTTTCAATCTCTTTACATGCTGTTTCCTGATTACGAAAAAAAATCTCAAATCAGATGAAGAAACATCCAAGATGGAGAACAGTAAATATGTTTAGAGTAGCTTCTAAGTCAGTTAACTCACGTAAACATCCTTGGACTCTTCTGTAGTCCATGTTCCATTCTTTGTGTGGGTCAGTCTCCAGAGAGCAACACAGTCTGGCTCTTCTTCAGTTTCAGAATCCCTCTGCAAGTAGTGCAACAATTAGATACTATAAACATTAAAACAAAGTGAACACCGACGCATGCATAGTGAGTAGGCCCATACATTCTCAAAACTGAGTTGAGAGTAGGATTTTGATCCTACTCTGTGTTTTGTCTTCGTCTGCGAACGGTTATCCTTGTTCTTTTGGCTGAGTTCCTGCTCATTCAATTACAAAAAAAAACTTGTCAGACAAGCCATTTGATGATAGTACAAAATTCACAAACAGGTAGTATAGAAATAACCAGGAATTTCGGATCAGTGCCAAAGTACTCGATCAACCATTCCCACTCTTCTTTTTGTAAATCTTCTGGGACAACTGCCCTTCTGGCATCATCTGTTCTGTATGCCTTGTAAGTGCTGCTTAGGTTTCCTCGCCAGCCTCTGTAGCGTTCTTTTGCAATTTTAAGAATTTTTTCGTGTGTTTCGTCTGTATCTGGCATATCATATCTGTCCTGTAATGCGTAGAACAAACAGATAGACTTAGTTTAGTAGTAGTACATTAATTATGGACGAAAAAAGCAGACAACACATGTGAGAAAGGTTGTACGCACCAACATATCTGTGACGATCATGCGATGGATGTTAGGGTGAATGTCTGTCCACCTCCTCACTCCAATAATTGGTAACCTTCTTTTCATTGTGATTACCAAGTCATCCTTGAATGAACGGTTGTTCATTCCTACTGGACCACCCAATGTTTCAAAGAAATCAACACCTAGCTTTCCAGCTCCATTGGCATGACGCTTCTTATTGGCTTTCAAACCTTTCACAACACCTCGCCCTTTCTTCTTCGGTATGTCATCACCTACATCCCAAAACACACACAAAGAAACAATTTATTTTGTAGTTGATTGAAAGAAATTAGGACACAGCGGTAAAAAAATAGCTAGTACCTTCTTGTAGTTGTAGCTTCGGGCGATAGCAGCGTGCATGGGAAGACCAATCATCAACGGAACACATGTCAGTTTCAGACACATCAGTGTTAGGTTCAGTTCCTGTTAATTTAAACACCTAGTTTATTTCCGCATTTAGCAAGCATTAACCGGAAAAGTTTTAATCGCCTATTCACCCCCCCTCTAGGCGACGTCGTTGTCCGTTCAGGCGCGCACCCCTGGCTGCGCCATGGGGTGGTGTGGGCCTCCTGGTCGACCAACGACGTTGCCCTTTCGCCTATTTATACCCCCTGGGAGGGTAACCCTAAATACAGAAGCTTTTTCCAGGAAAAACACCCGAGTCCTCCGTCATCGGCAACCCTTAGTTCGGGAGGGTTTTGGAGCTCTCCTCGGCACCGTGCCGGGAGGGGAAATCATCACCGGAGGGCTCTACACCACTAGTGAATTGTGGACCTCGGTTTATTTTCCTCATACTCATAATACAACCACCGCAATCACCGTTTTCACACTTCTACTACTATTTTCACATTGTTTTCCTACTGTTTTTCACACCATACATTTGACCTCTTTGTTTTCAGCAAAACCGGTGAGATTGACAACCTCACTACTTCGTTGGGGGAAAATGATTTGATTGTGTTGTGTAGGTTCCACGTTGTTGCTGAATCTGTAGTGCGCCGTTCCAACATCAGCTGCATCAACCTTCATAAGTTGCTTGTTTCTCCTACTGGTCGAGTCAACCTTGGTTTCTTTCTGAGGGAAACTGCTGTTGTGCTCTTTATACCTTCCTCTTGGGGTTTCCCATCGAGTGCAAGACCTGCATCATCATGCATTTTTCTGGCTCTGTTGCCGGGGAGAAATAAAATTTCTGCAAGGGGAGTCTCTCACTTCCGATCTCTTTACTTTGTTTTAGTTTTGCTTAGTTTATTTTGTTTTATCTTGTTTGTTTCTCTATATCAAAAGCACAAAAAAATTAGCTCTTATTCTAATTGTTATTTTTATC